>CANNZV010004307.1:0-43520 GCA_947561585.1 Caprella mutica | reverse complement strand
ATCAGAGAAAAGAGTCACTGTGATGATGTACTATCAGAGAAAAGAGTCACTGTGTTGATGTACTATCAGAGAAAAGAGTCACTGTGATGATGTACTATCAGAGAAAAGAGTCACTGTGATGATGTACTATCAGAGAAAAGAGTCACTGTGATGATGTACTATCAGAGAAAAGAGTCACTGTGATGATGTACTATCAGAGAAAAGAGTCACTGTGATGATGTACTATCAGAGAAAAGAGTCACTGTGATGATGTACTATCAGAGAAAAGAGTCACTGTGTTGATATACTATCAAAGAAAAGAGTCACTGTGATGATGTACTATTAGAGAAAAGAGTCACTGTGATGATGTACTATCAGAGAAAAGAGTCACTGTGATGATGTACTATCAGAGAAAAGAGTCACTGTGATGATGTACTATCAGAGAAAAGAGTCACTGTGATGATGTACTATCAGAGAAAAGAGTCACTGTGTTGATATACTATCAAAGAAAAGAGTCACTGTGATGATGTACTATCAGAGAAAAGAGTCACTGTGATGATGTACTGTCAGAGAAAAGAGTCACTGTGATGATGTACTATTAGAGAAAAGAGTCACTGTGATGATGTACTACCAGAGAAAAGAGTCACTGTGATGATGTACTGTCAGAGAAAAGAGTCACTGTGATGATGTACTATTAGAGAAAAGAGTCACTGTGATGATGTACTATCAGAGAAAAGAGTCACTGTGATGATGTACTATCAGAGAAAAGAGTCACTGTGATGATGTACTATCAGAGAAAAGAGTCACTGTGTTGATATACTATCAAAGAAAAGAGTCACTGTGATGATGTACTATTAGAGAAAAGAGTCACTGTGATGATGTACTATCAGAGAAAAGAGTCACTGTGATGATGTACTATTAGAGAAAAGAGTCACTGTGATGATGTACTATCAGAGAAAAGAGTCACTGTGATGATGTACTATCAGAGAAAAGAGTCACTGTGATGATGTACTGTCAGAGAAAAGAGTCACTGTGATGATGTACTGTCAGAGAAAAGAGTCACTGTGATGATGTACTATCAGAGAAAAGAGTCACTGTGATGATGTACTATCAGAGAAAAGAGTCACTGTGATGATGTACTATCAGAAAAAAGAGTCACTGTGATGATGTACTATCAGAAAAAAGAGTCACTGTGATGATGTACTATCAGAGAAAAGAGTCACTGTGATGATGTACTGTCAGAGAAAAGAGTCACTGTGATGATGTACTGTCAGAGAAAAGAGTCACTGTGATGATGTACTTTCAGAGAAAAGAGTCACTGTGATGATGTACTATCAGAGAAAAGAGTCACTGTGATGATGTACTATCAGAGAAAAGAGTCACTGTGATGATGTACTATCAGAAAAAAGAGTCACTGTGATGATGTACTATCAGAGAAAAGAGTCACTGTGTTGATATACTATCAAAGAAAAGAGTCACTGTGATGATGTACTATTAGAGAAAAGAGTCACTGTGATGATGTACTATCAGAGAAAAGAGTCACTGTGATGATGTACTATTAGAGAAAAGAGTCACTGTGATGATGTACTATCAGAGAAAAGAGTCACTGTGATGATGTACTATCAGAGAAAAGAGTCACTGTGATGATGTACTATCAGAAAAAAGAGTCACTGTGATGATGTACTATCAGAAAAAAGAGTCACTGTGATGATGTACTATCAGAGAAAAGAGTCACTGTGTTGATATACTATCAAAGAAAAGAGTCACTGTGATGATGTACTATTAGAGAAAAGAGTCACTGTGATGATGTACTATCAGAGAAAAGAGTCACTGTGATGATGTACTATTAGAGAAAAGAGTCACTGTGATGATGTACTATCAGAGAAAAGAGTCACTGTGATGATGTACTATCAGAGAAAAGAGTCACTGTGATGATGTACTATTAGAGAAAAGAGTCACTGTGATGATGTACTATCAGAGAAAAGAGTCACTGTGATGATGTACTATCAGAGAAAAGAGTCACTGTGATGATGTACTATCAGAGAAAAGAGTCACTGTGATGATGTACTATCAGAGAAAAGAGTCACTGTGATGATGTACTATTAGAGAAAAGAGTCACTGTGATGATGTACTATCAGAGAAAAGAGTCACTGTGATGATGTACTATCAGAGAAAAGAGTCACTGTGATGATGTACTATTAGAGAAAAGAGTCACTGTGATGATGTACTATCAGAGAAAAGAGTCACTGTGATGATGTACTATCAGAGAAAAGAGTCACTGTGATGATGTACTATTAGAGAAAAGAGTCACTGTGATGATGTACTATCAGAGAAAAGAGTCACTGTGATGATGTACTATCAGAGAAAAGAGTCACTGTGATGATGTACTATCAGAGAAAAGAGTCACTGTGATGATGTACTATCAGAGAAAAGAGTCACTGTGATGATGTACTATCAGAGAAAAGAGTCACTGCATCTTGCTAATATTTTTACTCAGTTTTCTAATTTTCTTTCATTTTCAAATCTAGTAAGCTTTTCTTCGTGTCTCAGACCAATTTTGAAACATGACAATCATTGAAATTAGTAAACGGTTTCAAGTTCCTAACTTACATATAAATATATATTAAGTTTCTCTCAGTTAATCCTCTTTTTCATCATCATTATCATGAACGGGTTTTGATGTATTCTGAACAGCGTTAATGTTATTCATATTTTCAACCTCTTGCACTAAATAGTAACTTCACTGATGGTAAAAATAAAATATATTAAAATATTAAATTGTACATCATTTCCCATACATATAAAACCAAAGTTAATGATTTAATTACTAGTCTTAGTTAGATTTTATGTTTTAGATTCCATGTCACTGACAGGCCTTCAAAGAATCTGTTTGTATTTTAAAATGATTTAACTTTTATTTAGTAATTTCATGTAAACATAATATCAATAAAAATAAACGCGTATAAACACAGTTAATGATAGTGGCAAGGAAAAACATACATCATTATATAAATGTATTCCACATCTCTGTCTAGACTGTTCTTGGTGTTCATGTACCGTAACTAACGAGTTAATTTCCTAAAGCATAAGTTATTGTCTAACCTTTTATTGGAAATATTCAGATTATAGTTTATTAGGATAAATTATAGTTACTTAAATATAGTTATTATATTCATCATCCGAGCATATGGGGCACAGGTACACATTAGCGAACAGGTTTCATATCACCGATCAAACCCGTTTGGAATGGTCAATTTTTAGGATTTAAGTAAATATTTATTATACCAAATTATTCTTGTTTCTTATCTAACTATAGAAAAAAAATGTAAATGATTGTATATAAAACAACTAATGACACTAGTTATAGAGTGGTGGCACTAGTTACAGAGTGTTGACACTAGTTACAGAGTGTTGACACTAGTTACAGAGTGGTGACACTATGTAGTTACTGAGTGGTGACACTAGTTATACAGGGTGGGGCGTAAGTTTGGAAGCAATTTTTCAAACATTAATATAATTCTTAAAAATAAGTTCCTAAGTAGGTGATAGGGTTTGAACTATAGTAGAGACACTACATTATGACGTGGCAGAGTTATTTTTTACAAAAATTTAGTCAATTCAAAAATGTCAGACAAAAGAGAAGACATTATTGCTCTACACCGTGCCGGGAAGTCAGATTCCGTCATTTCAAAGACTCTCTCAATAGCGAGATCGACTGTTTGGAAGTGTGTGAAGCGTTTTAATGAGAGAGGAGACTTGACTGATCGTCCAAGAAGTGGTAGACCACGCTCACAACGCACCAAACAACTGATAAAATGTGCCCGAGAGAAGATCTGGAGGAACCCGAAAAGGTCAATACAATTGTTAGCCAAAACAGCTAATGTGAGTCCCAGAACAATGAGAAGAATTGTCAAAGAAGACCTAAAGATGTCCTCTTTCACCCTCCAAAAGAGACAGACTCTGTCAGAAGCTGTAAAGAAAAAGAGATTGGAGAGAAGCAAAGCACTTCTGAGAGAATTGAAGTCTGGCACGGCTGGTGAAATTGTTTGGTCTGACGAAAAAAATTTCACAGTGGAAATGGCTCACAACCGGAGGAATGACAGAATAATTGGTAAAAGTGCAAAAGACATCCCATACAACCAAAAAACTGTCCACAGAACCATGAAACCTGCTTCAGTAATGGTCTGGGCCGCCGTTTCAGAAACTTGGAGATCTCCTTTAATTTTTGTGGAACAAGGCGCCAAAATCAATACTAAATGTTATATTGAGAATATTTTGACGCCAATGTTGGAGTCAGCTAAGGATCACTTCGGTAATGACACTCTATGGACATTTCAGCAAGACGGCGCAACTTCACATACTGCAAATGTCACTCAAAACTGGTGCCATGACCATCTTCCACGGTTTTGGTCCAAAGAAATGTGGCCTCCCTGCTCCCCAGATGTTAATCCTATGGACTTTTCGGTATGGTCCATTCTTGAATCAAAGGCCTGTGGTAAATTCCATCGCAGTGTGGATGATTTAAAACGTTCGCTCCAGAGATCTTGGAAGGAAATTTCAAAAGAACAGTTGCGTGCCGCAGTAGGAGGAGTTCGGAGGAGATTTGAGGCTGTTATTAAAAACAAGGGGGGACATTTTGAATAAATTTATGATTTTTGAATTCTTAAAACCCTTATGTAATAATACATAACTGTAAATTATTAAATATATTTTTCGTTGGATTATAATATGCACTTTCATTTGCTTCCAAACTTACGCCCCACCCTGTATAGAGTGGGGACACTAGTTTTATAGAGTGGGGACACTAGTTTTATAGAGTGGGGACACTAGTTTTATAGAGTGGTGACACTAGATATATAGAGTGGTGACACTAGTTATATAGAGTGGTGACACTAGTTATATAGAGTGGTGACACTAGTTATATAGAGTGGTGACACTAGTTATATAGAGTGGTGACACTAGTTATATAGAGTGGTGACACTAGTTATATAGAGTGGTGACACTAGTTATATAGAGTGGTGACACTAGTTATATAGAGTGGTGACACTAGTTATATAGAGTGGTGACACTAGTTATATAGAGTGGTGACACTAGTTATATAGAGTGGTGACACTAGTTACTGTGTGGTGACACTAGTTACTGAGTGGTGACACTAGTTACTGAGTGGTGACACTAGTTACTGAGTGGTGACACTAGTTACTGAGTGGTGACACTAGTTACTGAGTGGTGACACTAGTTACTGAGTGGTGACACTAGTTACTGAGTGGTGACACTAGTTACTGAGTGGTGACACTAGTTACTGAGTGGTGACACTAGTTACTGAGTGGTGACACTAGTTACTGAGTGGTGACACTAGTTACTGAGTGGTGACACTAGTTACTGAGTGGTGACACTAGTTACTGAGTGGTGACACTAGTTACTGAGTGGTGACACTAGTTACTGAGTGGTGACACTAGTTACTGAGTGGTGACACTAGTTACTGAGTGGTGACACTAGTTACTGTGTGGTGACACTAGTTACTGAGTGGTGACACTAGTTACTGAGTGGTGACACTAGTTACTGAGTGGTGACACTAGTTACTGAGTGGTGACACTAGTTACTGAGTGGTGACACTAGTTACTGAGTGGTGACACTAGTTACTGAGTGGTGACACTAGTTACTGAGTGGTGACACTAGTTACTGAGTGGTGACACTATATCATCTCTCTTTTTTTTCGGTTGCATCACTCATCATCTCCAACCGTGACTCAAAAACTATAAATAGCAATAAAAATAACTCTATAATACTAACTCTAAAAATAACTCTAAAATAGCAAGGTATAAAACAGAAACTTGGGATGCATTATTTCTACTTTAGATCTCTTCTTTTCAGTTATTTATATTTTGTTGTAGAGCTTATAACATTTATCTAAACTCGTATAAATTATATAATGTTATGACTGCCGAAACACTTTAAAAAAAACATTGTAGAATATTATCACCGTGAGTGTTGATGGCGGCATGAAAGCTATTCCGTGCTGACAAAGAAGTTAAACATCGCTCACTCTTTTATTTATGATTCGGAAATATGACTAACGATATTTTAAAATTTAGGTAAAACATCCAGATGCTCGTGACGGCATGAAAGTAACACTGTGCAGAATTAAAAACAGGAATAGATAAACCAAACAAATCTAAACTTTTCTAGTCGATTTTAAGATAATTCAAGAAAAAAGAAAGATTTTTTAATCGCCAATACCGATGAAACTATTTTCAAGATACCAATGTAGTGTTTAGTTCCAAGTTATTGGACGGTTCCACATTTCCGATCAAATAAGAAAAAAAATATAAATATTATTTTAACTCTCATGCATCTCTAGCGGTCAATTTTTAAGCTAAAATAATGAAACTTAAAGTTGTACCCCTCGGTTCTATGTAATAAACTGAATTTTTTCCGGAGCCTGGAGAGGACCTTTAATATTAGTTCTAATGAACAGAGTAATAAAAAACAAGTGGAGGGGACCTTTGAGATATTCTTTCCTGTACGAAAAACACTTAAAATACACCATACACTAATGCTAAATAGAGTGATTCCTTTAGATACTAGGACACAAGGTTTGCCAATCACAGAGACATCTTGTTATCACTTACGCAGTAAAAATAGAAGTCACTTGAACTTATAGGGTCCGCCACTTGAAAACTAGTTAGCTTTACGGGTCCTTCAATGAGCAGTGAGCATCAAACAGAATCTGTGCATTAGCATCATATCATAAGCATCACCATATGAAGAGTAAGCATCACAATATGAAGAGTAAGCATCACCATATGAAGAGTAAGCATCACCATATGAAGAGTAAGCATCACCATATGAAGAGTAAGCATCACCATATGAAGAGTAAGCATCATTAGCATTATCATCACAGAATATATAAGAGTCATCATCACTAGCATTATCATCACAGAGTATATAAGAGTCATCATCACTAGCATTATCATCACAGAGTATATAAGAGTCATCATCACTAGCATTATCATCACAGGGTATATAAGAGTTATCATCACTAGCATTATCATCACAGAGTATATAAGAGTCATCATCACTAGCATTATCATCACAGAGTATATAAGAGTCATCATCACTAGCATTATCATCACAGAGTATATAAGAGTCATCATCACTAGCATTATCATCACAGAGTATATAAGAGTCATCATCACTAGCATTATCATCACAGAGTATATAAGAGTCATCATCACTAGCATTATCATCACAGAGTATATAAGAGTCATCATCACTAGCATTATCATCACAGAGTATATAAGAGTTATCATCACTAGCATTATCATCACAGAGTATATAAGAGTCATCATCACTAGCATTATCATCACAGAGTATATAAGAGTCATCATCACTAGCATTATCATCACAGGGGGTATATATAAGTTATCATCACTAGCATTATCATCACAGAGTATATAAGAGTTATCATCACTAGCATTATCATCACAGAGTATATAAGAGTCATCATCACTAGCATTATCATCACAGAGTATATAAGAGTCATCATCACTAGCATTATCATCACAGGGGGTATATATAAGTTATCATCACTAGCATTATCATCACAGAGTATATAAGAGTCATCATCACTAGCATTATCATCACAGAGTATATAAGAGTCATCATCACTAGCATTATCATCACAGAGTATATAAGAGTCATCATCACTAGCATTATCATCACAGAGTATATAAGAGTCATCATCACTAGCATTATCATCACAGGGGGTATATATAAGTTATCATCACTAGCATTATCATCACAGAGTATATAAGAGTCATCATCATTAGCATTATCATCACAAGGGGTATATATAAGTTATCATCACTAGCATTATCATCACAGAGGGTATATATAAGTTATCATCACTATAACAGTTCCTCTTTCATGTGCAGTAGCGTATAGTTCCTATAAGAGGACAAGTGGTTGTCTATCAGAACACTTATCGTGAAATGACATTTCTAGTGTTTGGTAGATTTAAAGGAGATTAAGGGGGGAGGTATGTTTGGTAGGTTTAAAGGAGATTAAGGGGGGAGGTATGTTTGGTAGGTTTAAAGGAGATTAAGGGGGGAGGTATGTTTGGTAGGTTTAAAGGAGATTAGAAGGGGGGAGGTATGTTTGAATTAAAAACATTCCTATCTTCAAGTACTACTTAAATAAGTACCATCAAATGTTAATGTGAATTATCTACTCTTGCTTCAAATGTTAATATTTCAATTACCGTTTTACTTACCAGGGTAAGTTTCGAATTATCGGTCGGTTTCACGTTTTCGATACCAATAACTATCTAATTTTTCTTAGTTGATTGAAAAAAATAACGCCTAAAATAATAATGATTATTATACATTCTTTCGCACATGATCGAAAATGTGGAACCGTCCAATAACTCGGAACTTACCCTATACGTTGATCACATAAAAATGGTCTGCCAATCGAAAGTAAATGAATATGGAAGTTTCATTTAACAATGACAAGCTAAAATATAACACTAAATTGCTATCACCACTAGAGGCGTTACACATAGACCACTAATGATTTCCTCTCCAAAGAAAACCTAAAATGGTATCACCGAAAGAGAACAACAAGAACAAGAAGAACAAGAAGAACAAGAACAAGAAGAACAAGAAGAAGGATCAAAAAGTGCAAACATCATCGGGGTCAGGTCTTCTATTACCGTTTGCAATGCTATTCCTACCTACTAATTACGGCACTGGGGGTTTAGGGGGTTAACTCCCTTGGCCATCACATAACAAAGAAATGCGCAAGTCGTGCAGCTGGTGAAAAATGCGCTCTATGCGCAGTCTTAAACACACGTAGTACGGTGGGGCTATTTATGGTGGGCCATCGAACATTAAGAGATAATCTTTCTAGTCCAGTGAAATTATAAAAAAATACGATATTAATAACTAGGGGAAGTGCTGAGTTATCGGACAGTTCCACATTTTCGATCGTATAATTACTACTATATATTTTAACTGGTTATTTTAATTGGTATCCATGATACCTGCAGGTATCACGGATACCAATTAAAATGGCAAATTATATATAGACTCACATGATCGAAAATGTGGAACTGTTCGTTAACACGGCACATACCCTAGTGTGACATTAGAGTGTTGTTTGTTCTGCAGGCAGTGAGACAGCAATGCTGCCAATCTACAGGTAACATCTCCGCTATAACTGCTACTGTGTCGGTAATTACAGGTAACTGAGTAGTTACGGTGTGGAGCAGACGATACAGTGGTGAGCAGGGGGAAAAATAGGCCACCTAGAAATAGGGTATAAGAGGTACACGATAGGGTACATGATAGGGTACATGATAGGGTACATGATAGGGTACATGATAGGGAACATGATAGGGTACATGATAGGGTACATGAAGGTACCAAAGGGCACAACAAATTAAACTATATTATTCATAAATTATAATTTCTTATATTTATAAATAAATTAAATTAAATTTAGATTATTACAAACATTTCCTACTTCGCCATAAAACATATTAAGTGATAATAACTTTCATGACTTAAAGTACACACGCGTGTGTTTTTGTCACAGTGTGTAATTCAGTGCCTGGTGTTTATTTCATATGTAATTTATTATCCATGTGAACACTCTACTTTGAATTAAGCTCATTGAAATTTATTCACCACTGTGTCCTATATAGCAAAATACAGGGAGAAACTATGGTGGGGCCATAGAAGATTGAGAGAGAAAGTTATGGTGGGGCCATAGAAGATTGAGAGAGAAAGTTATGGTGGGGCCATAGAAGATTAAGAGAGAAAGTTATGGTGGGGTCATAGAAGATTGAGAGAGAAAGTTATGGTGGGGCCATAGAAGATCAAGAGAGAAAGTTATGGTATATCATTTTTTCTTCTATGGCCCCACCATATTTTTCTCCTTGTATGTACACTAATATATAGCATGAGATTGAAAATATCAAAATTTGAAGAAAAAAACTTTAAAATTCCAAAATATATATTTTTCAACTTTCGAAATAAGAAAAATCGAAGTGGAAGACAAAATTTGAGAATAAAAATATATTTTAAATTTTAAAAAATTGTTTACGTATTTTCACATTTTTGGTGATAGAAATAAAACTATGAATTAGTTCGTAAATGTGGAACTGTCCGATAACTCGAAACTTCCCTAGTTAAATCCTATTTATCTTCAATTATAAAAATATTAGAGTACAATTCAAAGCTAAAGCATCGTTTGTACTAACACCAACAGTTAAGAGTTCACTGTAATTATGGGGCTTTGGGTGTAATGAATGGGGCTGTAGAACATTAGTACTGCCCATAACTTACTATGTGCTTACCATATTTAGTAGTTAGTAAATGATTACTATGCAGAGGGAACTGAAGTGGTTTGAATGTTTTAATTAATTAAATGTTAATAAAGAGTATGAATAAAGTCTACGAATTTAACAGCAAACTGATAATTTAATTGAAAACAAAAATGCTATTGTTACAGGTATTAATATAAGATGGAAAACACAATACTAATTATAATATAGATATTTATTTATTTATTAGGGGGTTTAATGTCTGCTTCGGAACCAACGGCCATATCGCTGACGTCAAAAGGAAATTAAATACAAGGGACTGGAAGAAGCAGTCAGAGAGGAAAGTGGCTCCATGAACAAAGTCACTTACCACCGTCGGTGACAATGCTCATGGATGCAGAAAAGCTACTCCGTGAATACAGTCACTTACCAAGGAATGTGACGAAACGGGACACAAGCACCGGTGGCTGCACTCACGGATGGAAGAGGAAAATGAAGAGGTGATAGTAAATGAAGCCTACGAGTCTACCTAACACAAAAATCTAATACCTCGTAGTTGAAGAGCATAACCCTAGCGCTATCCTCTAAAACTGCAAGTAGCGTTAAAAAAATGATAAACATGGTAAAAATAAAAAAAGACAATCCATAATCCAAATTACAACAGTTCGGGGCCCAAGGGACGCCACCCCCCTTCTCTTCCATTCACCACAGACAGCTTCAGGATAGAGCCCCTGGGGGCTATAATATAGATATTATATCTCAAGAAACTATTAATGAAAATAATGTACGAAAATAAAGTACATCAATACAAGAAAATTCACCATCTAGAAACTTATAAACTAATTAATTATCCATTTTCCAATTTATCCACTTTCCAATTTATCCATTTTCCTAATTATCCATTTTCCGAATTATCCATTTTCCGAATTATCCATTTTCCGAATTATCCATTTTCCGAATTATCCATTTTCCGAATTATCCATTTTCCGAATTGTCCATTTTCCGAATTGTCCATTTTCCGAATTGTCCATTTTCCGAATTATCCATTTTCCGAATTGTCCATTTTCCTAATTATCCATTTTCCGAATTATCCATTTTCCTAATTATCCATTTTCCTAATTATCCATTTTCCGAATTGTCCATTTTCCGAATTGTCCATTTTCCGAATTATCCATTTTCCGAATTATCCATTTTCCGAATTGTCCATTTTCCGAATTATCCATTTTCCGAATTGTCCATTTTCCTAATTATCCATTTTCCGAATTATCCATTTTCCTAATTATCCATTTTCCGAATTGTCCATTTTCCGAATTATCCATTTTCCGAATTATCCATTTTCCGAATTATCCATTTTCCGAATTGTCCATTTTCCGAATTGTCCATTTTCCGAATTGTCCATTTTCCGAATTGTCCATTTTCCGAATTGTCCATTTTCCGAATTGTCCATTTTCCGAATTGTCCATTTTCCGAATTGTCCATTTTCCGAATTGTCCATTTTCCGAATTGTCCATTTTCCGAATTATCCATTTTCCGAATTATCCATTTTCCGAATTGTCCATTTTCCGAATTATCCATTTTCCGAATTGTCCATTTTCCGAATTGTCCATTTTCCGAATTGTCCATTTTCCGAATTGTCCATTTTCCGAATTGTCCATTTTCCGAATTGTCCATTTTCCGAATTGTCCATTTTCCGAATTGTCCATTTTCCGAATTGTCCATTTTCCGAATTGTCCATTTTCCGAATTGTCCATTTTCCGAATTGTCCATTTTCCGAATTGTCCATTTTCCGAATTGTCCATTTTCCGAATTGTCCATTTTCCGAATTGTCCATTTTCCTAATTATCCATTTTCCGAATTGTCCATTTTCCGAATTATCCATTTTCCGAATTATCCATTTTCCGAATTATCCATTTTCCGAATTGTCCATTTTCCGAATTGTCCATTTTCCGAATTGTCCATTTTCCGAATTGTCCATTTTCCGAATTGTCCATTTTCCGAATTGTCCATTTTCCGAATTGTCCATTTTCCGAATTGTCCATTTTCCGAATTGTCCATTTTCCGAATTGTCCATTTTCCGAATTATCCATTTTCCGAATTATCCATTTTCCGAATTGTCCATTTTCCGAATTATCCATTTTCCGAATTGTCCATTTTCCGAATTGTCCATTTTCCGAATTGTCCATTTTCCGAATTGTCCATTTTCCGAATTGTCCATTTTCCGAATTGTCCATTTTCCGAATTGTCCATTTTCCGAATTGTCCATTTTCCGAATTGTCCATTTTCCGAATTGTCCATTTTCCGAATTGTCCATTTTCCGAATTGTCCATTTTCCGAATTGTCCATTTTCCGAATTGTCCATTTTCCGAATTGTCCATTTTCCGAATTGTCCATTTTCCGAATTGTCCATTTTCCGAATTGTCCATTTTCCGAATTGTCCATTTTCCCAATTATCCCTCCATTACGCACTATCCATCATTTAAATTTCACTAGAGTCTGCAACCCACACCACCAAACGTGTCTTTTTTCTCTCCAAAATACCACTGCTGCAATTTTGCAGGTCATTCTGAACAGGTTAGGGTAGCAATAGCAGAGGGTGGTCAGATACACATGTCCCAGTGCATGTAGGTACTTGGTGTAGTTAGGTACATGAATGTAGGTACATGGTGTAGTTAGGTACATGGTACATGGATGTAGTCTATTCAATTAAGCAGATTGAGAGGAAGATATCAGAAGAACATAGCAGATAATACGACTTAATTCGGAACCAAACATAATGGACGGTCGCTAATAGGCTTTATATGGCGCTATGTGTGATAACATCGGAGGTTTAAGGGGTATTATGGTAGAGAAAGAGATATTGATACCCATGATAAATCTTACATACCGTCATTCGCAAAAATGTTATCATCAAAAATAATATAAATGAAAAAAAAAATTATTAATTTTTTTTTACTATATAAATTTTAACTAGTATTTAACTATATTTTTATATCAAAGCTTAACTATATCACTTCAAATATATGAACATAATGTGATAAGAATAAGTTAGTTCATGATTTTAAAAAATCTGCTGAAATAACTTACTTTTCAGAGAAAACAGCAGTTTAATAATTTACTAAACGTTCGATTTTCTATCAGATGATGGCGTTATATTTCACTAACGTTTATAGCAAAGTTATAGTTTTAGAGAGATGATTATTCACTTTATCAATAACTAAATATATAATTCTATTTAGGAATAATATTCGCAGGTATGTCAACGTTCTTTGCGTAAGGTTTATTAGAATAAAAAAAATGGTGACGAGTACTCGTGAAAAACTTTATTTGAATTTTTGATGAATTAAGTGCATCAATTTACATAATTAATTATGCAGATTCCATTAAACCCTAGTAACAAATGTTGTACTATTCTGTACTTTATTATCTAGAGTACAAAAAGAGACCCATTCGATGGCAGAGGTAGAAAATAGCGCAAGTGCCTAAATGGTCCACTGGTAAAGCAATAATTTTACAGACTCAAAATAGGAAAAAGCTTTTGTTGTTTTAACTAATTATTGGGGAGAGGTATGAATTTCCAGGCTATGAGAAGCAATTGTGCTATTTAATATTTTTAATGGGCAACACACTATGTTGTCGTATAGAAGGTACAAACGAAATCCCACCCCAGTTAATCTCCTATTACCCCACCATAACTTTCTCTCTCAATCTTCTATGGCCCCACCTAAACTTTCTGTTAGCTTTAATTCCTGGTGGTGCTGATAATCTTATGCAGTACAAAGCTAAGTAGCTTATCATTCTCACCAGACAGTGATCATACTCTACTAACCATCTACATGAAGTACTCAATGTTATCCTCTGTGTGTACGTGGTGCAGCTGATGAGACACAGATCACTAGTTTGTATCCGTGTTACTCTGCTATCTCTAGTTGCAACGTCAGAAATAGAATTAATGAATGCAAGGGTGAGCTCAGAGTTATGGAACGGTTCCACATTATAGATCATATAAGAAGAGAATGTTTAATTAAAAAAATAACCACGTTATTTTAATTGGTATCCATGCTACCTGCATGTATCAAGGATACCAATTAAAATAGGTAAAATGCTAAATTATATGAAAGAAAATGTGGAATCGTCCAGTAATTCGGCGTTTACTTAACAAATATGCATATTATAACTTTTATTATTTTGTGAAATTTTCAGCAATATGAAATAAATATTTAAAAATTTTTACTTACATTTTCTGATAATAAGAAATAAGTTCCTTTAAGTATTAATTGTTTCTATTTATTAATTAATATACCTATATGAGACAAATTAATTTTAATTTAATAGTCTCTATCAGAACAATAATTGTTATCTAACAAAAATATAATAACTAACAAAAATTAGAACGTAAATATTTATTTTAATATGAAATAAGAGTTCCAAAATACGTAAATGAAGATACAAGCGAGAGGTTATGGTGGGGCTATAGGAGATTAATAGGGGGCCATACTTAATGTTCAGTGGGCCCACCTTTACATTACCGCGGTAAATTAGTCACCTACGCAAAAATACGAGATAGTGTTACGCTACACCTTTCGGTACTACCTTTAGTTACGTAAGTAGAAGATGTAGTGAAGGGAGAGAAAATAAAAACATCTGATATCAGTGCATGGGGCTGTGAATTAAATAAACGATGAAAATTATAATAGGCTATTATTAAAAAAATCGAAATATTAAAATCTGATTAATAATTGTTTGGAGAATAAAATAATTTTTTAATTATCTAGTTATTTTAATTGGTATCCATGATACCATAAATATATTTAAATTGGTATCCATGATACCATAAATATATTTTAATTGGTATCCATGATACCATAAATATATTTTAATTGGTATCCATGATAAATAAATATCCTATTTTGTAGTATTTTTCTAATAATAATAATGAAATTTTGAATCGCTATTCAATATGGTAATTAATCAAAGTAAACATTATTACGGATATTCATTACTAGTTCATTTCATAAGAAATTATCTTCAAAACATCGACTGAGGCACGAACACTAGTTTATAACAAAAAAATAAATTGTCAATACCCAGACAAAAAAGTAAGGCAAGGACATAGAGAATTGAGGAGTTTAATATATCTGCACGATATTGTTACAGTATATTGCACGATATCGATACACTGTATCTGCACTATAGCTCACTATATCTCTTAATTCACTATACCGCCTAGTTCACTATAGTCACTATAGTATGCTATAACATACCAATGCAAGGTAGACTAGTTCACTATAGTCACTATAGTATGCTATAACATACCAATGCAAGGTAGACTCGTTCACTATAGTCACTATAGTCACTATAGTTCACTATAGTTCACTATAGCATACCAATGCAAGGTAGACTAGTTCACTATAGTCACTATAGTCACTATGTTCACTATAGTTCACTATAGCATACCAATGCAAGGTAGACTAGTTCACTATAGTCACTATGTTCACTATAGTTCACTATAGCATACCAATGCAAGGTAGACTAGTTCACTATAGTCACTATAGTTCACTATAGTCACTATAGTCACTATAGTTCACTATAGCATACCAATGAAAGGTAGACTCCTTCAAACCAGTTTATGAGGTTTGGCGCTAAAAATGAGAAATGCAGATTTGGTTCAATTAGAACGTCTGGAACTCCACCCACTGGTGCTATGGAACGAACCATAGGGTTAGTGGAACGTGTGAATAGAATGGAACGTGTGAATAAAATGGAACGTGTGAAAAAAATGGAACGTGTGAAAAAAATGGAACGTGTGGATAAAATGGAACGTGTAAATAAAATGGAACGTGTAAATAAAATGGAATGTGTGAATAAAATGGAACGTGTGAATAAAATGGAACGTGTGAATAAAATGGAACGTGTGGATAAAATGGAACGTGTGAATAAAATGGAACGTGTGAATAAAATGGAACGTGTGAATAAAATGGAACGTGTGAATAAAATGGAACGTGTGAATAAAATGGAACGTGTGAATAAAATGGAACGTGTGAATAAAATGGAACGTGTGGATAAAATGGAACGTGTGGATAAAATGGAATGTGTGAATAAAATGGAACGTGTGAATAAAATGGAACGTGTGAATAAAATGGAACGTGTGAATAAAATGGAACGTGTGAATAAAATGGAACGTGTGAATAAAATGGAACGTGTGAATAAATTGGAACGTGTGGATAAAATGGAACGTGTGGATAAAATGGAACGTGTGAATAAAATGGAACGTGTGGATAAAATGGAACGTGTGAATAAAATGGAACGTGTGAATAAAATGGAACGTGTGAATAAAATGGAACGTGTGGATAAAATGGAATGTGTGAATAAAATGGAACGTGTGAATAAAATGGAACGTGTGAATAAATTGGAACGTGTGAATAAATTGGAACGTGTGAATAAAATGGAACGTGTGAATAAAATGGAACGTGTGGATAAAATGGAACGTGTGAATAAAATGGAACGTGTGGATAAAATGGAACGTGTGGATAAAATGGAACGTGTGAATAAAATGGAATGTGTGAATAAAATGGAACGTGTGAATAAAATGGAACGTGTGAATAAAATGGACCGTGTGAATAAATTGGAACGTGTGAATAAATTGGAACATGTGAATAAAATGGAACGTGTGAATAAAATGGAACGTGTGAATAAATTGGAACGTGTGAATAAATTGGAACGTGTGAATAAAATGGAACGTGTGAATAAAATGGAACGTGTGGATAAAATGGAACGTGTGAATAAATTGGAACGTGTGAATAAAATGGAACGTGTGAATAAAATGGAACGTGTGAATAAAATGGAACGTGTGAATAAAATGGAACGTGTGAATAAAATGGAACGTGTGAATAAAATGGACCGTGTGAATAAATTGGAACGTGTGAATAAATTGGAACATGTGAATAAATTGGAACGTGTGGATAAAATGGAACGTGTGGATAAAATGGAACGTGTGGATAAAATGGAACGTGTGAATAAAATGGAACGTGTGAATAAAATGGAACGTGTGAATAAAATGGAACGTGTGAATAAATTGGAACGTGTGAATAAAATGGAACGTGTGAATAAAATGGAACGTGTGGATAAAATGGAACGTGTGAATAAAATGGAACGTGTGAATAAAATGGAACGTGTGAATAAAATGGAACGTGTGAATAAAATGGAACGTGTGAATAAAATGGAACGTGTGAATAAAATGGAACGTGTGGATAAAATGGAATGTGTGAATAAAATGGAACGTGTGAATAAAATGGAACGTGTGAATAAAATGGAACGTGTGAATAAAATGGAACGTGTGAATAAAATGGAACGTGTGAATAAAATGGAACGTGTGAATAAAATGGAACGTGTGAATAAAATGGAACGTGTGAATAAAATGGAACGTGTGAATAAAATGGAACGTGTGAATAAAAGGAATATCCAAATAGTTTATATCCCATTTCGTTATTTTATTTATCACATTTTTCTTCTGTGTGATCGATAATGTGGAACCGTTCTACAACTCGAAACCTATCCAATATTTCTATTCTGAAAAAAGTGTTAAATAAAGAGCAAATAAGAATGTATAGATAGTGTAAATAGCGTAAAAGATATATTCGTTTGCAATCCCATTTATATTCCTATGCTGCAATTTACAAATTTACACTCTTTTCTTTGTGGGAGATTTTATGTCCATTTAGAAAAACACAATTGAGGTTCCGATACCTTATTGAATTGAACAAATTAAACTTTGAATAGAAAAAAAACTAGTTAAAAGAACGTATGTAAATTAAGCCAATAAGAAAAAAAGAGGAAAAGTCTTTGACTCGGTATAATAGATAAGGGTTATAAAAACAATTAAAAAATTAAAACACCTATTATGTTAATAAATTGAATAGAAATTCAGTCTTATCGAAAAGATAAAAGAAATTAACTTAAGAAGTAGAATAATTAATAATATAGAAATCAATAAATAATTTTGTAATAAATACAGTGAGAATTTAATATAAATGTGTACTTATCAGAACAATGCAAAGATACAGAAACATCTATTGTCAGTGTCACTAGAACAGTTTACTAACGGGACAAACAGTTTACACAGACCATTTGTTAACAGTTTACCAACAGACCATTTGTTAACAGTTTACTAAGAGGACAGTTGTTAACAGTTTCAAAAAGATCCGAAGTGCAAAGTAAAACTTGTTTTCAGAGTAAATAAAGTAACTCTAACAAGTAACTGGAATACCTCCGTATAAATAGGCATGATGCAAACTAAGGCTACAGATGATGCAGCAAAAAAAGCACAACTGCAGAGAGAGTTATGGTGGGGCCATAGGAGATTGAGAGAGAGTTATGGTGGGGCCATAGGAGATTGAGAGAGAGTTATGGTGGGGCCATAGGAGATTGAGAGAGAGTTATGGTGGGGCCATAGGAGATTGAGAGAGAGTTATGGTGGGGCCATAGGAGATTGAGAGAGAGTTATGGTGGGGCCATAGAAGATTAAATTAGAAACATAAGATTTTCTCTGGGATACAATTTTCGATCTCATAGGAAAGTGTAATTTAACTTAACCTACAAATAACTAAAGAAACTAATTTATTGTGTAAAAATCAGAGTAAATAACACAATAGACACTTTAATTATATTCATCAAACGAAATGGATAAATATAAGTATAGATGTGTATGGATATATTCCCACTACGTCTAAAGTTGTTTGTTGTTTCAAACCTCTATGCTATGTTGGCATGGGTAAATTACCCACATTAGGGTAATCTGTGGGTAATGACTGGTATTAACTGAAGGTAATCACTGGTATTAAGGAGAGACAAATTACCTAGAAATGTCACTAGTGTGTCAAGCAAAGTTAGAACACAATCACCATTTACTAGTGAGAGAAGAACTAGTGAGAGAATAACTAGTGAGAGAATAACTAGTGAGAGAATAACTAGTGAGAGAATAACTAGTGAGAGAATAACTAGTAAGAGAGGCACATAAATAACAAGATTAACCCCTCACTGTATTTACAACTATTGGTGGTTGTTTTAACTCTTCACTTCATTTACAACTATTGGTGGTTGTTTTAACTCTTCACTTCATTTACAACTATTGGTGGTTGTTTTAACCCCTCACTGTATTTACAACTATTGGTGGTTGTTTTAACTCTTCACTTCATTTACAACTATTGGTGGTTGTTTTAACTCTTCACTTCATTTACAACTATAGGTGGTTGTTTTAACTCTTCACTTCATTTACAACTATTGGTGGTTGTTTTAACTCTTCACTTCATTTACAACTATTGGTGGTTGTTTTAACTCTTCACTTCATTTACAACTATTGGTGGTTGTTTTAACTCTTCACTTCATTTACAACTATTGGTGGTTGTTTTAACTCTTCACTTCATTTACAACTATTGGTGGTTGTTTTAACCCCTCACTTCATTTACAACTATTGGTGGTTGTTTTAACTCTTCACTTCATTTACAACTATTGGTGGTTGTTTTAACCCCTCACTTCATTTACAACCATTGGTGGTTGTTTTAACCCCTCACTGTATTTACAACCATTGGTGGTTGTTTTAACTCTTCACTTCATTTACAACTATTGGTGGTTGTTTTAACTCTTCACTTCATTTACAACTATTGGTGGTTGTTTTAACTCTTCACTGTATTTACAACTATTGGTGGTTGTTTTAACTCTTCACTTCATTTACAACTATTGGTGGTTGTTTTAACTCTTCACTGTATTTACAACTATTGGTGGTTGTTTTAACTCTTCACTTCATTTACAACTATTGGTGGTTGTTTTAACTCTTCACTGTATTTACAACTATTGGTGGTTGTTTTAACTCTTCACTTCATTTACAACTATTGGTGGTTGTTTTAACTCTTCACTGTATTTACAACTATTGGTGGTTGTTTTAACTCTTCACTTCATTTACAACTATTGGTGGTTGTTTTAACTCTTCACTGTATTTACAACTATTGGTGGTTGTTTTAACTCTTCACTGTGCACTTTCTTAATTAGAATAAAGTTTAAAAAAAGAAATCAGACACATTTTCATTTAACTTCCAATGTTCATCATAAGACAAGTTCTTTATACACATTTCACTGCAAGTAAATATAATACATTTCACTTCTAAAGCAATAACTACATTAGAATCTACACGTCTCCTAATTACACACTACACACTGAGGGGTTAACACGCTGAATAACACACTGTAGAACCCTGTGTAGGATTTATAAGTCTGACAGAAAATGCTAATTCATTGAAAACAATTTGGATGCTCTACACTTCTAGCCGTCAATCTTAATATCGGGGTGAGTTGAATTCACCATCACATGCAGCACTGAGATATTAGCTATAGGGGGTAACGCTGCATTGCCGTGCTTTCCATATTACCGTGCATTACCTTAAATTTGTAGCATCATAATAAATGAATCAAATTTTAAATGTACGAGGTTAGGTTAGCGGTCCAGTCAGGGGGTTTGAAGATCGAGTGCATGCCCCCCGTTAGGTGTAAGTACCCCCACATAATCTTCCTTGGCCCCACCATACAGTTCTAGCTAAGAAGTTACATCTTTATTATTTTTAAATTCTAGTTGTTTCTAATGGTACAAATATTATTTAAAAAAGTCTTCACTTCGCATTTTCAGAGGAGACCAAACCGTAGACTATTTTGCACTAATCAGTTCATATAACTCATTGTGGTGGTACATCAATACTATTTATTACTATTTATTACTATTTATTACTATTTATTACTATTTATTACTATTTATTACTATTTATTACTATTTATTACTATTTATTACTATTTATTACTATTTATTACTATTTATTACTATTTATTACTATTTATTACACTTTATTACTATTTATTACTATTTATTACTATTTATTACTATTTATTACTATTTATTACTATTTATTACTATTTATTACTATTTATTACACTCACAGCGTGTGAGACTGAGTGTGTGCCCCATAAATAAGGTATCAGTGTATCTAGTGTCTAGGCGATTCGATACCTTTAACCTTTTCTCTGTTCACCTTAACGTGTCTTAAGGGAAGGTAAAGTAAATAAGGTGACCTTTCTTGACAAGCATTTAGAGGGTTAGTTCTGAGTTATGGAACGGTGCCACATTTTCGGTCATATGAGAAAAAGTTACACAATTTAACATTTAGTTTTTCAAGTTTCTTAGTTTTTTAACTCGTTATTTTAAGTGGTATCCATGATACATGCATGTATCATGGATACCAATTGAAATAATCAGTTATGATCGAAAGTCAGAACTGTCTAATAACTTGGAAATCACCCTAAAGTCTTTCCTAAAGCACATATTCGATAGGAATTTTCAAATAATTAGCCAGATAGAATTTCCCAGCAAATATTTTTTAAGTCCAAAGACATGTTAATTTCATTCGACTGCACACTTGCAAGTAACATTGCTAACCGTAATTGGTGATTGGTGTAGAGTAGTCACCCTGTGGTATCATTCATCTCTTTCGTTTAGAGTATAAAAGGCGGAAAGACAATTGGACATTAACCGCTTTATTATATGGCTACAAAAAGGCCACGCTTGCAAATAGGCAGGTAGGGACATCAGTGGTGAATTCAACATTTCACTAGGATGTTACTATATGATTAGTGATGAAAAACTAGTCTGGGAGAAGTAGATAGGTTGGGAGAAGTAGATAGGTTGCATATCTACCTAGGGGCTCAGACCACCCAATCTACCAACAAAGGTAGATGTTAAAAAGAACATATAACCGCAAATACACCATCCTACTAATCTTCCACAGATTTGTAAGATGGATGGAGAAATGATTTCTCTATTATTTAAATGTTGCAGATAATTGACCCTCCATGATACCTGCAGGTATCATGGATACCAACTAAAATAAAAAAATAAAAAAGTCTGGTGGAAAGACTTAAAATACCCTGCGTGTGTACTGCCTTTTAAGATATAATATTATAAAAGATAGTTAGTTAAATATGAGACTAGATAGGGAAGCAGGATGATTAAAAGATAACAAATTCAAACGGATACATAAATGCTATGTCTAGAATATTATAACAGAGCATTAAATCACTAGTTTCTTTTTGTAACATTAATTAGTATTTGCATATTTAATTACATGATTGACGTAAATATTATGAATGACTTAAATACACGAGGCATGCGAGTGATAATTAATCTCATACACTAATAAATGAACTCATTCATCAACATAGATTTCATCAATTCGAAATGATGTAAATAGGGTACGTTACCAGATATCGACCAGTGCCGCATTGCCGATCATGTGAGGCCCATACTATACAAGCAGTTTCACCGCCGAGTTTTCACTGCCTTGTTCCCGCGTCTTCAATTAATCACGGTTAAATGAATGTAAGGCGGTAGAAACGCTAGTATAGACTGCAAATTTGCTTTCCATTCCTTTAACCGCGATTAATTGAAGAGGCGTACACAGGGCAGTTAAAACGCGGCGGCAAAACTGCTAGTACAGTATGGGCCCAAGAATAATTTATATAATTATCAAAATATCGAGATAAAATGTAAAACTTTATATTTTTTGTCTTATATGCTTTTTTTCATATAAGTCTATATAATATGATATTGAAGTAGACTATACAGATAACTTTAATATATTCCATGGAATAATCTGATTTGTAGATAGAATTAGGATGATTATTTCAGCTGAAGAATATTGTATAATGCTCTGCTCCTCTCAATCTTCTATGGCCCCACCATAACTTTCTCTCTCAATCTTCTATGGCCCCACTATATTCGAGTGATGAACAGTACAATAAAAATGTAATTAAACATTATAACTAATAACTAACAACAGTAGTTCACCAAACAAACAAAAAAAGGATAAAGAATATAAGGGTAGAAATGGGTGTATGGGACAGTATTGGTAAAATAATATACACTTTAAATAATCACACAGTTCGAATTACTTATAAATACCAGAGTGACGGATATTGAGGTGTGACATCTACAATTAACGCAGGTAAGGACGCAGTTAAGGGCGCAGCTAAGGATAATTTATCACTCTAAGAGAAATTACATCAATTGCGAGATGAAATCATTACAAAAATGCTATGCCTTTTTAATCTAATTAATACTAACCAGATTACTTGCACTCATAACGCGCATACATTCGCCGCCGCTCAAGGATCCAATAATCCTTTAGTTAAAAAATGACCTTGACCTTTGACCTGAACGCGCCCAGAATCTAGCTAAATGGTTCCTGGATAATGACCAATTTCCGGCAATTTGGTTCAATATTTTTTAGTTATACGATTAACAAAATTACAAATAAATCCGACTAAAACAAAACCTTCCGCAATTTGCGAAGGTAAAAATAAATGCTATATAACTTGCATACAAACTCTAACAGAAGAACGTATAAATAGGCTTCAATAGCACGCATGTTCAAAACAAGTAATAAGATTTACCTTTTTTAGCATGTAAATTATGCAAAGAATGTAAATACAATATAGGGTAGTTTTTAATTATTGGTCAGTTCCGCATCTTCGGTCATATAAAAAAAAAACAATATAATAATAATTATTACTTCACTAGGGTTGGTTGTTTTTACTCACCAATCCTAGTGAAATAATTATTATTATATAGTTTTTTTTTATATGACCGAAGATGTGGAACTGACCGATAATTAAGAACTTCCCCTACACGACATATCATGGCAGGTAAGACTTGATGTGGACTGAAATTACTTGTTTTACACTGCCAATTTAATGATAAAACTGCAGGTATAGCCTAGAAATAACTGCAGTAACTGCACCCCTAACAACACTGTGGGGGGTTGTTTTACTCTATTCTTTTGGGGCTGACTTAGGTGATACACCTCAAAATTACCAGGTTACTGAAAATTACCAGGTTACTGAAAATTACCAGGTTACTGAAAATTACCAGGTTACAGAAAATTACCAGGTTACAGAAAATTACCAGGTTACTGAAAATTACCAGGTTACTGAAAATTACCAGGTTACTGAAAATTACCAGGTTACTGAAAATTACCAGGTTACTGAAAATTACCAGGTTACTGAAAATTACCAGGTTACTGAAAATTACCAGGTTACTGAAAATTACCAGGTTACTGAAAATTACCAGGTTACTGAAAATTACCAGGTTACAGAAAATTACCAGGTTACAGAAAATTACCAGGTTACTGAAAATTACCAGGTTACTGAAAATTACCAGGTTACAGAAAATTACCAGGTTACTGAAAATTACCAGGTTACTGAAAATTACCAGGTTACTGAAAATTACCAGGTTACTGAAAATTACCAGGTTACTGAAAATTACCAGGTTACTGAAAATTACCAGGTTACAGAAAATTACCAGGTTACAGAAAATTACCAGGTTACAGAAAATTACCAGGTTACTGAAAATTACCAGGTTACTGAAAATTACCAGGTTACTGAAAATTACCAGGTTACTGAAAATTACCAGGTTACAGAAAATTACCAGGTTACTGAAAATTACCAGGTTACTGAAAATTACCAGGTTACAGAAAATTACCAGGTTACTGAAAATTACCAGGTTACTGAAAATTACCAGGTTACTGAAAATTACCAGGTTACTGAAAATTACCAGGTTACTGAAAATTACCAGGTTACTGAAAATTACCAGGTTACTGAAAATTACCAGGTTACTGAAAATTACCAGGTTACAGAAAATTACCAGGTTACAGAAAATTACCAGGTTACAGAAAATTACCAGGTTACTGAAAATTACCAGGTTACTGAAAATTACCAGGTTACTGAAAATTACCAGGTTACAGAAAATTACCAGGTTACAGAAAATTACCAGGTTACTGAAAATTACCAGGTTACTGAAAATTACCAGGTTACTGAAAATTACCAGGTTACTGAAAATTACCAGGTTACTGAAAATTACCAGGTTACTGAAAATTACCAGGTTACTGAAAATTACCAGGTTACTGAAAATTACCAGGTTACTGAAAATTACCAGGTTACTGAAAATTACCAGGTTACTGAAAATTACCAGGTTACAGAAAATTACCAGGTTACAGAAAATTACCAGGTTACTGAAAATTACCAGGTTACTGAAAATTACCAGGTTACTGAAAATTACCAGGTTACTGAAAATTACCAGGTTACTGAAAATTACCAGGTTACTGAAAATTACCAGGTTACAGAAAATTACCAGGTTACAGAAAATTACCAGGTTACAGAAAATTACCAGGTTACTGAAAATTACCAGGTTACTGAAAATTACCAGGTTACTGAAAATTACCAGGTTACTGAAAATTACCAGGTTACTGAAAATTACCAGGTTACTGAAAATTACCAGGTTACAGAAAATTACCAGGTTACAGAAAATTACCAGGTTACAGAAAATTACCAGGTTACAGAAAATTACCAGGTTACTGAAAATTACCAGGTTACTGAAAATTACCAGGTTACTGAAAATTACCAGGTTACAGAAAATTACCAGGTTACAGAAAATTACCAGGTTACAGAAAATTACCAGGTTACTGAAAATTACCAGGTTACTGAAAATTACCAGGTTACTGAAAATTACCAGGTTACTGAAAATTACCAGGTTACTGAAAATTACCAGGTTACTGAAAATTACCAGGTTACTGAAAATTACCAGGTTACTGAAAATTACCAGGTTACTGAAAATTACCAGGTTACTGAAAATTACCAGGTTACAGAAAATTACCAGGTTACAGAAAATTACCAGGTTACAGAAAATTACCAGGTTACAGAAAATTACCAGGTTACAGAAAATTACCAGGTTACAGAAAATTACCAGGTTACAGAAAATTACCAGGTTACTGAAAATTACCAGGTTACTGAAAATTACCAGGTTACTGAAAATTACCAGGTTACTGAAAATTACCAGGTTACTGAAAATTACCAGGTTACTGAAAATTACCAGGTTACTGAAAATTACCAGGTTACTGAAAATTACCAGGTTACTGAAAATTACCAGGTTACTGAAAATTACCAGGTTACTGAAAATTACCAGGTTACTGAAAATTACCAGGTTACTGAAAATTACCAGGTTACTGAAAATTACCAGGTTACTGAAAATTACCAGGTTACTGAAAATTACCAGGTTACTGAAAATTACCAGGTTACTGAAAATTACCAGGTTACTGAAAATTACCAGGTTACTGAAAATTACCAGGTTACTGAAAATTACCAGGTTACTGAAAATTACCAGGTTACTGAAAATTACCAGGTTACAGAAAATTACCAGGTTACAGAAAATTACCAGGTTACTGAAAATTACCAGGTTACTGAAAATTACCAGGTTACTGAAAATTACCAGGTTACTGAAAATTACCAGGTTACTGAAAATTACCAGGTTACTGAAAATTACCAGGTTACTGAAAATTACCAGGTTACTGAAAATTACCAGGTTACTGAAAATTACCAGGTTACTGAAAATTACCAGGTTACTGAAAATTACCAGGTTACTGAAAATTACCAGGTTACTGAAAATTACCAGGTTACTGAAAATTACCAGGTTACTGAAAATTACCAGGTTACTGAAAATTACCAGGTTACTGAAAATTACCAGGTTACTGAAAATTACCAGGTTACTGAAAATTACCAGGTTACTGAAAATTACCAGGTTACTGAAAATTACCAGGTTACTGAAAATTACCAGGTTACTGAAAATTACCAGGTTACTGAAAATTACCAGGTTACTGAAAATTACCAGGTTACTGAAAATTACCAGGTTACTGAAAATTACCAGGTTACTGAAAATTACCAGGTTACTGAAAATTACCAGGTTACAGAAAATTACCAGGTTACAGAAAATTACCAGGTTACAGAAAATTACCAGGTTACTGAAAATTACCAGGTTACTGAAAATTACCAGGTTACAGAAAATTACCAGGTTACAGAAAATTACCAGGTTACTGAAAATTACCAGGTTACTGAAAATTACCAGGTTACTGAAAATTACCAGGTTACTGAAAATTACCAGGTTACTGAAAATTACCAGGTTACTGAAAATTACCAGGTTACTGAAAATTACCAGGTTACTGAAAATTACCAGGTTACTGAAAATTACCAGGTTACTGAAAATTACCAGGTTACTGAAAATTACCAGGTTACAGAAAATTACCAGGTTACAGAAAATTACCAGGTTACTGAAAATTACCAGGTTACTGAAAATTACCAGGTTACTGAAAATTACCAGGTTACTGAAAATTACCAGGTTACTGAAAATTACCAGGTTACTGAAAATTACCAGGTTACTGAAAATTACCAGGTTACAGAAAATTACCAGGTTACAGAAAATTACCAGGTTACAGAAAATTACCAGGTTACTGAAAATTACCAGGTTACTGAAAATTACCAGGTTACTGAAAATTACCAGGTTACTGAAAATTACCAGGTTACTGAAAATTACCAGGTTACTGAAAATTACCAGGTTACAGAAAATTACCAGGTTACAGAAAATTACCAGGTTACAGAAAATTACCAGGTTACAGAAAATTACCAGGTTACTGAAAATTACCAGGTTACTGAAAATTACCAGGTTACTGAAAATTACCAGGTTACAGAAAATTACCAGGTTACAGAAAATTACCAGGTTACAGAAAATTACCAGGTTACTGAAAATTACCAGGTTACTGAAAATTACCAGGTTACTGAAAATTACCAGGTTACTGAAAATTACCAGGTTACTGAAAATTACCAGGTTACTGAAAATTACCAGGTTACTGAAAATTACCAGGTTACTGAAAATTACCAGGTTACTGAAAATTACCAGGTTACTGAAAATTACCAGGTTACAGAAAATTACCAGGTTACAGAAAATTACCAGGTTACAGAAAATTACCAGGTTACAGAAAATTACCAGGTTACAGAAAATTACCAGGTTACAGAAAATTACCAGGTTACAGAAAATTACCAGGTTACTGAAAATTACCAGGTTACTGAAAATTACCAGGTTACTGAAAATTACCAGGTTACTGAAAATTACCAGGTTACTGAAAATTACCAGGTTACTGAAAATTACCAGGTTACTGAAAATTACCAGGTTACTGAAAATTACCAGGTTACTGAAAATTACCAGGTTACTGAAAATTACCAGGTTACTGAAAATTACCAGGTTACTGAAAATTACCAGGTTACTGAAAATTACCAGGTTACTGAAAATTACCAGGTTACTGAAAATTACCAGGTTACTGAAAATTACCAGGTTACTGAAAATTACCAGGTTACTGAAAATTACCAGGTTACTGAAAATTACCAGGTTACTGAAAATTACCAGGTTACTGAAAATTACCAGGTTACTGAAAATTACCAGGTTACTGAAAATTACCAGGTTACAGAAAATTACCAGGTTACTGAAAATTACCAGGTTACTGAAAATTACCAGGTTACTGAAAATTACCAGGTTACTGAAAATTACCAGGTTACTGAAAATTACCAGGTTACTGAAAATTACCAGGTTACTGAAAATTACCAGGTTACTGAAAATTACCAGGTTACTGAAAATTACCAGGTTACTGAAAATTACCAGGTTACTGAAAATTACCAGGTTACTGAAAATTACCAGGTTACTGAAAATTACCAGGTTACTGAAAATTACCAGGTTACTGAAAATTACCAGGTTACTGAAAATTACCAGGTTACTGAAAATTACCAGGTTACTGAAAATTACCAGGTTACTGAAAATTACCAGGTTACTGAAAATTACCAGGTTACTGAAAATTACCAGGTTACTGAAAATTACCAGGTTACTGAAAATTACCAGGTTACTGAAAATTACCAGGTTACTGAAAATTACCAGGTTACTGAAAATTACCAGGTTACTGAAAATTACCAGGTTACTGAAAATTACCAGGTTACTGAAAATTACCAGGTTACTGAAAATTACCAGGTTACTGAAAATTACCAGGTTACTGAAAATTACCAGGTTACAGAAAATTACCAGGTTACTGAAAATTACCAGGTTACTGAAAATTACCAGGTTACTGAAAATTACCAGGTTACTGAAAATTACCAGGTTACTGAAAATTACCAGGTTACTGAAAATTACCAGGTTACTGAAAATTACCAGGTTACTGAAAATTACCAGGTTACTGAAAATTACCAGGTTACTGAAAATTACCAGGTTACAGAAAATTACCAGGTTACAGAAAATTACCAGGTTACTGAAAATTACCAGGTTACTGAAAATTACCAGGTTACTGAAAATTACCAGGTTACTGAAAATTACCAGGTTACTGAAAATTACCAGGTTACTGAAAATTACCAGGTTACTGAAAATTACCAGGTTACTGAAAATTACCAGGTTACTGAAAATTACCAGGTTACTGAAAATTACCAGGTTACTGAAAATTACCAGGTTACTGAAAATTACCAGGTTACTGAAAATTACCAGGTTACAGAAAATTACCAGGTTACAGAAAATTACCAGGTTACAGAAAATTACCAGGTTACTGAAAATTACCAGGTTACTGAAAATTACCAGGTTACTGAAAATTACCAGGTTACTGAAAATTACCAGGTTACTGAAAATTACCAGGTTACTGAAAATTACCAGGTTACTGAAAATTACCAGGTTACTGAAAATTACCAGGTTACTGAAAATTACCAGGTTACTGAAAATTACCAGGTTACTGAAAATTACCAGGTTACTGAAAATTACCAGGTTACTGAAAATTACCAGGTTACTGAAAATTACCAGGTTACTGAAAATTACCAGGTTACTGAAAATTACCAGGTTACTGAAAATTACCAGGTTACTGAAAATTACCAGGTTACTGAAAATTACCAGTTACTGAAAATTACCAGGTTACTGAAAATTACCAGGTTACTGAAAATTACCAGGTTACTGAAAATTACCAGGTTACTGAAAATTACCAGGTTACTGAAAATTACCAGGTTACTGAAAATTACCAGGTTACTGAAAATTACCAGGTTACTGAAAATTACCAGGTTACTGAAAATTACCAGGTTACTGAAAATTACCAGGTTACTGAAAATTACCAGGTTACTGAAAATTACCAGGTTACTGAAAATTACCAGGTTACTGAAAATTACCAGGTTACTGAAAATTACCAGGTTACTGAAAATTACCAGGTTACTGAAAATTACCAGGTTACTGAAAATTACCAGGTTACTGAAAATTACCAGGTTACTGAAAATTACCAGGTTACTGAAAATTACCAGGTTACTGAAAATTACCAGGTTACTGAAAATTACCAGGTTACTGAAAATTACCAGGTTACTGAAAATTACCAGGTTACTGAAAATTACCAGGTTACTGAAAATTACCAGGTTACTGAAAATTACAGGTTACTGAAATACCAGGTTACTGAAAATTACCAGGTTACTGAAAATTACCAGGTTACTTAAAAATAACATCAACGTTTCTTATGATTAATTATCATAAAAACATAATTCTATTAAAAATATAAAAAATTATCGAATAAAACTATTGCCTATCGGTGTAAACAGTCTGACTGTTACCACCAATAGTCTGACTATTGACAATTGGTGTAAATAGTGAGACTATTGACTATAAGTGTAAATAGTGAGACTATTGACTATTGGCGTAGAATGGTAAATAGTCTGCCTATTGCCCCCTGTCTGCCTCATCATCAGTTGACGTCTAAACTCCTGCCAAGAAATGTTACGTCAGACAGTTAGTCGCTAAATAAACGGTCAGTGCAACGGGGCAACGGAATTGCTACACAACTAGACAACGGTGGGGTAAATGCTGAGTTATCGAACCGTTACACATTAACGATCATATAAGAAAAAGTATCAAACATTTATAATTTATTTAATTTTATTCCCTAATCGAAACTGTGTATCAGCTCAAAAACTCAGATCTCACCCTCTACTAAAAAAGTTTGCTTCTATTTTGTTTCTGTGTAAGAGAAGCAAGCAACTAGAGTTGAGGAAGAGCCAACTAGTTAGTGATGTCTCGTATTTATGACTAGTAACTAGTACTAAGTGAGACAGACTATCTGGCCCCGTCTATAAACTACCAAACAGATTAATTAACAGCGATGTTGAACTGTTAACGGACTGAATCACAGAGAGAGAGAGTTATGGTGGGGCCATAGAAGAAAAAGTTATGGTGGGGCCATAGAAGATTAAGAGAGAAAGTTATGGTGGTGCCATAGAAGATTGAGAGAGAGAGTTATGGTGGGGCCATAGAAGATTGAGCGAGAACACCTATCAACTTTTTCTATTTTTTATAGAAAAAAAACAGACTTGGTATCATTCTATAAATTAACTTTACAAGTAACTAATAGCTATATATAATATGAATTAGAAATTATCTATTATCTATATATTTTAACAGTGAGAGATTGATTATAATTATTCTATCGTATATAACGGCTCAAATTACTAAAAATAATCATCACGTTAAACATTGCATGCAATTTAGATGAAATTAAAGATGCCAAGTGTCGCTACATGAGAGTATTGTTGTCTGCCGTTCATTCAATGGTGGGTAAGGTACCTAAAATATGTTAAAAAAACATTAAACAGGTTTGGAAGAACAGGTTGTCCTACCCCTAATGTCAAACACAAAATGAATTGAAATTAATGAAAAATATTAAAAATAAAGAGTAGGTTATGAAAATAAAAACATATAAAATAAGAAATATGAATTAATCAAAATTAGAAATTGTATCTAATCAAAATTAAACATTGTATTACTCTATTCCAACCTAGACTGCATCGATTTAAAGTAAATAGACGAATAGTGAGCAGAAAGAAATGGAACATACGAACCATTTAATGCGACCATTTTTAACACTCAGTTAAAGTGATTTAACATTATCATAAAAAATGAAGGGATAATAATTAATACTAATATAATTCATATGAGTCAATTAGTTATTACAATAAATAATATATTGTTTCTAGTGGCAGACATACCAATTAAAGATTCACAGACACGTTACAGACACTGTTAGATTTATGCTTCTTGATAGAGTTAGATAGTGTTGCCAAGAACGACTTAGGGAGAAAACACGTGCTAGAACTACAGTGTGAACGTGTAGGAGAGAAACACGTGCTAGAACTACAGTGTGAACGTGTCTGAGAGAAACACGTGCTAGAACTAGAGTGTGAACGTGTAGGAGAGAAACACGTGCTAGAACTATAGTGTGAACGTGTCTGAGAGAAACACGTGCTAGAACTACAGTGTGAACGTGTCTGAGAGAAACACGTGCTAGAACTATAGAGTGAACGTGTCTGAGAGAAACACGGGCTAGAACTATAGTGTGAACGTGTAGGAGAGAAACACGTGCTAGAACTAGAGTGTGAACGTGTAGGAGAGAAACACGTGCTAGAACTAGAGTGTGAACGTGTAGGAGAGAAACACGTGCTAGAACTACAGTGTGAACGTGTAGGAGAGAAACACGTGCTAGAACTATAGTGTGAACGTGTAGGAGAGAAACACGTGCTAGAACTAGAGTGTGAACGTGTATGAGAGAAACACGTGCTAGAACTAGAGTGTGAACGTGTATGAGAGAAACACGTGCTAGAACTAGAGTGTGAACGTGTAGGAGAGAAACACGTGCTAGAACTAGAGTGTGAACGTGTAGGAGAGAAACACGTGCTAGAACTAGAGTGTGAACGTGTAGGAGAGAAACACGTGCTAGAACTAGAGTGTGAACGTGTATGAGAGAAACACGTGCTAGAACTAGAGTGTGAACGTGTAGGAGAGAAACACGTGCTAGAACTATAGTGTGAACGTGTCTGAGAGAAACACGTGCTAGAACTACAGTGTGAACGTGTCTGAGAGAAACACGTGCTAGAACTATAGAGTGAACGTGTCTGAGAGAAACACGTGCTAGAACTACAGTGTGAACGTGTCTGAGAGAAACACGTGCTAGAACTATAGAGTGAACGTGTCTGAGAGAAACACGTGCTAGAACTATAGAGTGAACGTGTCTGAGAGAATCACGTGCTAGAACTACAGTGTGAACGTGTCTGAGAGAAACACGTGCTAGAACTACAGTGTGAACGTGTCTGAGAGAAACACGTGCTAGAACTATAGAGTGAACGTGTCTGAGAGAAACACGTGCTAGAACTACAGTGTGAACGTGTCTGAGAGAAACACGGGCTAGAACTATAGTGTGAACGTGTAGGAGAGAAACACGTGCTAGAACTACAGTGTGAACGTGTCCGAGAGAAACACGTGCTAGAACTACAGTGTGAACGTGTCTGAGAGAAACACGGGCTAGAACTATAGTGCGAACGTGTAGGAGAGAAACACGTGCTAGAACTAGAGTGAGAACGTGTCTGAAAGAAACACGTGCTAGAACTACAGTGTGAACGTGCAGGAGAGAAACACGTGCTAGAACTAGAGTGAGAACGTGTCTGAAAGAAACACGTGCTAGAACTACAGTGTGAACGTGTAGGAGAGAAACACGTGCTAGAACTAGAGTGTGAACGTGTCTGAAAGAAACACGTGCTAGAACTAGAGTGTGAACGTGTAGGAGAGAAACACGTGCTAGAACTAGAGAGTGAACGTGTAGAAGAGAAACACGTGCTAGAACTACAGTGTGAACGTGTAGGAGAGTAACACGTGCTAGAACTACAGTGTGAACGTGTAGGAGAGAAACACGTGCTAGAACTAGAGTGAGAACGTGTCTGAAAGAAACACGTGCTAGAACTATAGTGTGAACGTGTAGGAGAGAAACACGTGCTAGAACTAGAGTGAGAACGTGTCTGAAAGAAACACGTGCTAGAATTACAGTGTGAACGTGTAGGAGAGAAACACGTGCTAGAACTAGAGTGAGAACGTGTCTGAAAGAAACACGTGCTAGAACTATAGTGTGAACGTGTAGGAGAGAAACACGTGCTAGAACTAGAGTGTGAACGTGTAGGAGAGAAACACGTGCTAGAACTACAGTGTGAACGTGTAGGAGAGAAACACGTGCTAGAACTATAGTGTGAACGTGTAGGAGAGAAACACGTGCTAGAACTAGAGTGTGAACGTGTAGGAGAGAAACACGTGCTAGAACTACAGTGTGAACGTGTAGGAGAGAAACACGTGCTAGAACTATAGTGTGAACGTGTAGGAGAGAAACACGTGCTAGAACTATAGTGTGAACGTGTAGGAGAGAAACACGTGCTAGAACTATAGTGTGAACGTGTAGGAGAGAAACACGTGCTAGAACTATAGTGTGAACGTGTAGGAGAGAAACACGTGCTAGAACTATAGTGTGAACGTGTAGGAGAGAAACACGTGCTAGAATTACAGTGTGAACGTGTCTGAGAGAAACACGTGCTAGAATTACAGTGTGAACGTGTCTGAGAGAAACACGTGCTAGAATTACAGTGTGAACGTGTGAGAGAAACACGTGCTAGAATTACAGTGTGAACGTGTGAGAGAAACACGTGCTAGAATTACAGTGTGAACGTGTGAGAGAAACACGTGCTAGAATTACAGTGTGAACGTGTCTGAGAGAAACACGTGCTAGAATTACAGTGTGAACGTGTCTGAGAGAAACACGTGCTAGAATTACAGTGTGAACGTGTCTGAGAGAAACACGTGCTAGAATTACAGTGTGAACGTGTCTGAGAGAAACACGTGCTAGAATTACAGTGTGAACGTGTCTGAGAGAAACACGTGCTAGAATTACAGTGTGAACGTGTCTGAGAGAAACACGTGCTAGAATTACAGTGTGAACGTGTCTGAGAAAAGCGTTCCATCGGGGGATAGTTAAAGGCTTACCTAGTAAGTGGGATAACCAATCAGAGTATAACTTAGAATATATAATCCCCACCATGTCACACTTTTCAATGGATAATCACCACCATGTCTATCTTTTCAATGGATAATCACCTCCATGTCTATCTTTTCAATAAGGCTATAGATAGCAGCAGTTGATAGCACTAAAATGTTTCATTCTTTTGTTAGAGGCTATCAAAGGAATAAAAGCGAGCACTGCATCTAAACAAGAGAAAAGCAGGCTAGTTTGGTAGAGACATTGTCCTTAGCTACACTCAGGAACATGGAGATGAATAGGCTTTATAAAAAGACTATTTATCATCACTGACACTTTGTTAACACTATGAAGAGTCTGCAAAGATTTTACGGTCTAATTGCAATAAATGTTTATTCTGTCAGTTGCAATGGTTACAAATAAAGAAGTCGTAAATGCCCACACAGAATGAGGGAATTTGCAATATCGATTTTTATGAATTATTAGCATTTAAAAAAAACAGAAATTTGAGAAAAGAACAAGAAATAGTTTTGAATCATTCAATAAGAGGCTTTGGATTGTGTACGGCTTTTCAACAATGAGAAACTAGAAGGGGCACTCGCAGAGCGCATACCTTAACCGTCGCTTATAAATAAATGATCTTGACCATCCAATATTCTTCGAGTTATAAATGACATTGACCTTTGACCCGTTCGCTCCCAAAAAATAAAGAAAAGGTTCATAGACATTGACCAATCGTCCCACAAAATTTCAGACAATTTGGTTGAATATTTCTTCAGTTTTGCGAATAACAAAATGGGAAATAATTGAATAAATGCTTACCAAAACATAGCCTTCCCCAATTTGCAAAGGTAATAATAGTAACCTACAACGGTAAACAGACCAATCGGTTGCAATGGTACTATCTACGGTACACAGACCAATCGGTTGCAATGGTACTATCTACGGTACACACACCAATCGGTTGCAATGGTACTATCTACGGTACACACACCAATCGGTTGCAATGGTACTATCTACGGTACACACACCAATCGGTTGCAATGGTACTATCTACGGTACACAGACCAATCGGTTGCAATGGTACTATCTACGGTACACAGACCAATCGGTTGCAATGGTACTATCTACGGTACACAGACCAATCGGTTGCAATGGTACTATCTACGGTACACACACCAATCGGTTACAATGGTACTATCTATGGTACACACACCAATCGGTTGCAATGGTACTATCTATGGTACACACACCAATCGGTTGCAATGGTACTATCTATGGTACACACACCAATCGGTTGCAATGGTACTATCTATGGTACACACACCAATCGGTTGCAATGGTACTATCTACGGTACACACACCAATCGGTTGCAATGGTACTATCTATGGTACACACACCAATCGGTTGCAATGGTACTATCTACGGTACACAGACCAATCGGTTGCAATGGTACTATCTACGGTACACACACCAATCGGTTGCAATGGTACTATCTACGGTACACACACCAATCGGTTGCAATGGTACTATCTACGGTACACACACCAATCGGTTGCAATGGTACTATCTATGGTACACACACCAATCGGTTGCAATGGTACTATCTATGGTACACACACCAATCGGTTGCAATGGTACTATCTACGGTACACACACCAATCGGTTGCAATGGTACTATCTATGGTACACACACCAATCGGTTGCAATGGTACTATCTACGGTACACACACAAATCGGTTGCAATGGTACTATCTATGGTACACACACCAATCGGTTGCAATGGTACTATCTATGGTACACACACCAATCGGTTGCAATGGTACTATCTATGGTACACACACCAATCGGTTGCAATGGTACTATCTATGGTACACACACCAATCGGTTGCAATGGTACTATCTATGGTACACACACAAATCGGTTGCAATGGTACTGTCTACGGTACACACACAAATCGGTTGCAATGGTACTATCTACGGTACACACACAAATCGGTTGCAATGGTACTATCTATGGTACACACACAAATCGGTTGCAATGGTACTATCTATGGTACACACACCAATCGGTTGCAATGGTACTATCTACGGTACACACACCAATCGGTTGCAATGGTACTATCTATGGTACACACACCAATCGGTTGCAATGGTACTATCTATGGTACACACACCAATCGGTTGCAATGGTACTATCTATGGTACACACACCAATCGGTTGCAATGGTACTATCTATGGTACACACACCAATCGGTTGCAATGGTACTATCTATGGTACACACACCAATCGGTTGCAATGGTACTATCTATGGTACACACACCAATCGGTTGCAATGGTACTATCTATGGTACACACACCAATCGGTTGCAATGGTACTATCTACGGTACACACACCAATCGGTTGCAATGGTACTATCTACGGTACACACACCAATCGGTTACAATGGTACTATCTACGGTACACACACCAATCGGTTACAATGGTACTATCTACGGTACACACACCAATCGCTTGCAATGGTACTATCTATGGTACACACACCAATCGGTTGCAATGGTACTATCTATGGTACACACACCAATCGGTTGCAATGGTACTATCTATGGTACACACACCAATCGGTTGCAATGGTACTATCTACGGTACACACACCAATCGGTTGCAATGGTACTATCTACGGTACACACACAAATCGGTTGCAATGGTACTATCTATGGTACACACACCAATCGGTTGCAATGGTACTATCTATGGTACACACACCAATCGGTTGCAATGGTACTATCTATGGTACACACACCAATCGGTTGCAATGGTACTATCTATGGTACACACACCAATCGGTTGCAATGGTACTATCTATGGTACACACACCAATCGGTTGCAATGGTACTATCTATGGTACACACACCAATCGGTTGCAATGGTACTATCTATGGTACACACACCAATCGGTTGCAATGGTACTATCTACGGTACACACACCAATCGGTTGCAATGGTACTATCTACGGTACACACACCAATCGGTTGCAATGTTACTATCTACGGTACACACACCAATCGGTTGCAATGGTACTATCTACGGTACACACACCAATCGGTTGCAATGTTACTATCTACGGTACACACACCAATCGGTTGCAATGGTACTATCTATGGTACACAGACCAATCGGTTGCAATGGTACTATCTACGGTACACACACCAATCGGTTGCAATGGTACTATCTACGGTACACACACCAATCGGTTGCAATGGTACTATCTACGGTACACACACCAATCGGTTGCAATGGTACTATCTATGGTACACACACCAATCGGTTGCAATGGTACTATCTATGGTACACACACCAATCGGTTGCAATGGTACTATCTATGGTACACACACCAATCGGTTGCAATGGTTCTATCTACGGTACACACACCAATCGGTTGCAATGGTACTATCTATGGTACACACACAAATCGGTTGCAATGGTACTATCTATGGTACACACACAAATCGGTTGCAATGGTACTATCTATGGTACACACACAAATCGGTTGCAATGGTACTATCTATGGTACACACACCAATCGGTTGCAATGGTACTATCTATGGTACACACACCAATCGGTTGCAATGGTACTATCTACGGTACACACACCAATCGGTTGCAATGGTACTATCTATGGTACACACACCAATCGGTTGCAATGGTACTATCTATGGTACACACACCAATCGGTTGCAATGGTACTATCTATGGTACACACACCAATCGGTTGCAATGGTACTATCTATGGTACACACACCAATCGGTTGCAATGGTACTATCTATGGTACACACACCAATCGGTTGCAATGGTACTATCTATGGTACACACACCAATCGGTTGCAATGGTACTATCTATGGTACACACACCAATCGGTTGCAATGGTACTATCTATGGTACACACACCAATCGGTTGCAATGGTACTATCTACGGTACACACACCAATCGGTTGCAATGGTACTATCTATGGTACACACACCAATCGGTTGCAATGGTACTATCTATGGTACACACACCAATCGGTTGCAATGGTACTATCTATGGTACACACACCAATCGGTTGCAATGGTACTATCTATGGTACACACACCAATCGGTTGCAATGGTACTATCTATGGTACACACACCAATCGGTTGCAATGGTACTATCTATGGTACACACACCAATCGGTTGCAATGGTACTATCTACGGTACACACACCAATCGGTTGCAATGGTACTATCTATGGTACACACACCAATCGGTTACAATGGTACTATCTACGGTACACACACCAATCGGTTGCAATGGTACTATCTACGGTACACACACCAATCGCTTGCAATGGTACTATCTATGGTACACACACCAATCGGTTGCAATGGTACTATCTATGGTACACACACCAATCGGTTGCAATGGTACTATCTATGGTACACACACCAATCGGTTGCAATGGTACTATCTACGGTACACACACCAATCGGTTGCAATGGTACTATCTACGGTACACACACAAATCGGTTGCAATGGTACTATCTATGGTACACACACCAATCGGTTGCAATGGTACTATCTATGGTACACACACCAATCGGTTGCAATGGTACTATCTATGGTACACACACCAATCGGTTGCAATGGTACTATCTATGGTACACACACCAATCGGTTGCAATGGTACTATCTATGGTACACACACCAATCGGTTGCAATGGTACTATCTATGGTACACACACCAATCGGTTGCAATGGTACTATCTATGGTACACACACCAATCGGTTGCAATGGTACTATCTACGGTACACACACCAATCGGTTGCAATGTTACTATCTACGGTACACACACCAATCGGTTGCAATGGTACTATCTACGGTACACACACCAATCGGTTGCAATGTTACTATCTACGGTACACACACCAATCGGTTGCAATGTTACTATCTACGGTACACACACCAATCGGTTGCAATGGTACTATCTACGGTACACACACCAATCGGTTGCAATGGTACTATCTATGGTACACACACCAATCGGTTGCAATGGTACTATCTATGGTACACACACCAATCGGTTGCAATGGTACTATCTATGGTACACACACCAATCGGTTGCAATGGTACTATCTACGGTACACACACCAATCGGTTGCAATGGTACTATCTATGGTACACACACCAATCGGTTGCAATGGTACTATCTATGGTACACACACCAATCGGTTGCAATGGTACTATCTATGGTACACACACCAATCGGTTGCAATGGTACTATCTATGGTACACACACCAATCGGTTGCAATGGTACTATCTACGGTACACACACAAATCGGTTGCAATGGTACTATCTATGGTACACACACCAATCGGTTGCAATGGTACTATCTATGGTACACACACCAATCGGTTGCAATGGTACTATCTATGGTACACACACCAATCGGTTGCAATGGTACTATCTATGGTACACACACCAATCGGTTGCAATGGTACTATCTACGGTACACACACCAATCGGTTGCAATGGTACTATCTACGGTACACACACAAATCGGTTGCAATGGTACTATCTATGGTACACACACAAATCGGTTGCAATGGTACTATCTATGGTACACACACCAATCGGTTGCAATGGTACTATCTATGGTACACACACCAATCGGTTGCAATGGTACTATCTATGGTACACACACCAATCGGTTGCAATGGTACTATCTATGGTACACACACCAATCGGTTGCAATGGTACTATCTATGGTACACACACCAATCGGTTGCAATCAAGGATGATGTTAGGAGAGACTTTATAGCAGGCACCCGCAGAGTAAATAATACATTGGGAGAGATGAAGACATAGATTGCGATACATGGCAACTTAAATTGAGATGTATGGCAACTAGGTTGCGATACATGGCAACAAGATTGCGATACATGGCAACTGGAGATTGCGATACATGGCAACTGGAGATTGCGATACATGGCAACTGGAGATTGCGATACATGGCAACTGGAGATTGCGATACATGGCAACTGGAGATTGCGATACATGGCAACTAGATTGCGATACATGGCAACTAGATTACGATACATGGCAACTAGATTACGATACATGGCAACTAGATTGCGATACATGGCAACTAGATTGCGATACATGGCAACTAGATTGCGATACATGGCAACTGGAGATTGCGATACATGGCAACTGGAGATTGCGATACATGGCAACATGAGATTGCGATACATGGCAACTGGAGATTGCGATACATGGCAACTGGAGATTGCGATACATGGCAACTGGAGATTGCGATACATGGCAACTGGAGATAGCGATACATGGCAACAAGATTGCGATACATGGCAACTGGTGATTGCGATACATGGCAACTGGTGATTGCGATACATGGCAACTGGATTGCGATACATGGCAACTAGATTGCGATACATGGCAACTAGATTGCGATACATGGCAACTAGATTGCGATACATGGCAACTAGATTGCGATACATGGCAACTGGAGATTGCGATACATGGCAACTGGAGATTGCGATACATGGCAACTAGATTGCGATACATGGCAACTGGAGATTGCGATACATGGCAACTAGATTGCGATACATGGCAACTGGAGATTGCGATACATGGCAACAAGATTGCGATACATGGCAACAAGATTGCGATACATGGCAACTAGATTGCGATACATGGCAACTAGATTGCGATACATGGCAACAAGATTGTGATACATGGCAACTGGAGATTGCTATACATGGCAACAAGATTGCGATACATGGCAACAAGATTGCGATACATGGCAACTAGATTGCGATACATGGCAACTAGATTGCGATACATGGCAACAAGATTGTGATACATGGCAACTAGATAACGATACATGGCAACTAGATTGCGATACATGGCAACTAGATTGCGATACATGGCAACAAGATTGTGATACATGGCAACTGGAGATTGCTATACATGGCAACAAGATTGCGATACATGGCAACTAGATTACGATACATGGCAACTAGATTACGATACATGGCAACTAGATTGTGATACATGGCAACAAGATTGTGATACATGGCAACAAGATTGTAATACATGGCAACAAGATGCAATACATGGCAACTAGATTGCAATACATGGCAATTAGGCACATTCTATACTAACAGATAAAAATTAATCACAGTTAAATGAATGGAAATAAGTTTGCAGTCTACACTAGTGTTTCTACCGCCCTTCATTCATTTAACTGTCATTAACTGAAGAGGCATACACTGGCAGGGTTGGTTAGGGGAAACCTCAAGGAGGTTTTTTTAGTTTCCCCCAGGGGAAACTGGGGGAATCTGGGGGAAACTGGGGGAATCTGGGGGAAACTAGGGGAAACTGGGGGAAACTTGGGGGAAACCTTGGTAGTCTGTTAATGATAAATGTAAGTTTACATATTGACAATTAACATGTATTACAGTAGCTATATGTCAAATGAATTATTGAGTCTAATGATCAATAAATGCATAATATGATAATATATTGGTATAACTACTTCTAATTAATTTATTCATCAATTAAAAATCATAATTGCCAAAATTATAATATTTAAATATCTCTAATGAATGATGATTAATATAGGTAGTAATCATCATTTCATTCCCATCATCCCATGACGTGCAATGTTAACTTTAAGGTTACAAGGTATTGCAATTTTTATGGAACAGTTCAGACTCCCGAGAACCAGAGTGCTCTATACTCAGTGACAAGTCGTAATTAAGCTTGCTAGTTACCACTGCAAGTTATATAATTGGCTATATTAAGATGTTAGAACTATTTACTGAAAGGAAGAATGTAGTACCAAATATAAAAGTTTAGTTTTGTCATATTTATCTACAGTGAACAATAAAAGAAATTGCAAATATTGAATATCAGTATATTTGATATTATTATCCCTTAGTTATCACAGTTTCTCACCAAGAAGTTATTATAAATCAAAGGAACACACAGACATAGTGAAGGGGCACACAGACTTTGTGAAGGGACACACAGACTTTGTGAAGGGGCACACAGACATTGTGAAGGGGCACACAGACATTGTGAAGGGGCACACAGACATTGTGAAGGGGCACACAGACATTGTGAAGGGGCACAGAGACATTGTAAAGGGGCACACAGACATTGTAAAGGGGCACACAGACATTGTAAAGGGGCACACAGACATTGTAAAGGGGCACACAGACATTGTAAAGGGGCACACAGACATTGTAAAGGGGCACACAGACATTTTAAAGGGGCACACAGACATTGTAAAGGAGCACACAGACATTGTGAGGGGCACACAGACATTGTAAAGGGGCACACAGACATTTTAAAGGGGCACACAGACATTGTAAAGGAGCACACAGACATTGTGAGGGGCACACAGAC
>CANNZV010004306.1:25010-68547 GCA_947561585.1 Caprella mutica | reverse complement strand
GTAAGATTTGATGCCACCGACCTTCTATATTCAAAGATAACTCCCTAATTGGTATCTTAATAGAAATTAATTGGCATCTTTTCCCAAAACTACGAGAAGGCGAACCTTATCCTATGCAACGTGTCAAATCTCAAAATTTTGACTGAAAACTCCACGGTTTTTGCATCTAAAATTTAAAGTGACCTCGTTCATTCTTTCCCTGATAATACCTTTGTAATAAATACAACAAGTGATCATGTAAATTGAATAAAAATGTTACTATACTTTCAGAATTGCACATATTTAGTTTATATTTCCTTTTCTAAAACTTCTTTAGTTTGGATTTTAGTAATGTTATTCCGATACTTCTAAAGCTTCTTTCCAAACTGCATAATATTCACAACATCTCTACGGAATGGCTGTGGTTCTTTTCATAAATGAAGACTCATCAAAATTAACTTGGATTTCCCGGTGACCGGTCCGAAAACCGTTTCGCCGAAAATTAAAAAAACTCTATACGTTATAAATATAAAGAGATATGTTCCACCTAAGGTTAGGTTTGCGGTCAGGTTGGGTGGGGGTATTTATTTCGCAGTACAAATATGGCGAAATACATAAGTTATATATGTAAATATATGAATTATAGTTCATAGCATATTCCCTCGCCCGATGAAGAAGGCCCTCATTTCAGACGTTAAGTAATAAGATGGCTCTTTATTTAAGTATGTGTATTATGTTCCATTCATTCTCCATAATTAAATCACATCAATATATGACTCATCCACAGTGAACCATCCGGTATATCACTTCGGCATCATTTATATATAAAAGTGCAAGCCGTGTTTGAAGGACAGAAAGCTCCCCAATCCCCATGGTCCTACCCTGACGTATTAATTATCGTATAATAACCCATATTGAAAGGTCTGTTCCCGAGGACAATAGGCAAATGGAATCTACGGTTTGTAACCTTCCCATAGTATTTAAATAGTGTAGTTACTTCAATTAGTATTATAATTTGCAACAAAAAATAGATCTGCAATAAGAAATTACTATTTTTTAAATAAATACAAATTATCGAGTGCAACTGTCTTGTACTGGAAATGCAATTAATATCAACAGTATTTAAGGTTCATCAAATAGTAACGAGGGCTTTCATAAAGTAATTAAATTATGAATATTTCTGTATATACTGATTCTGTTAAAATAAATCATTGTTGCAGATATATAAAATTTTAAATGAACATAGTATAGCACATGTTTCTTAAATCAAATTTATTCAAATCAGGTAGAACATGATTATCATTCTAGATTCCAATAATTTAGACAATAAGTTAATTCCTCCATTTTTTAGAATTTTTTTAATTAATGGAAAATTGAACAAATATTTTCTCACTTAAATCAAATTTAAAATTATTGTATTGAATTAGTTATGTACTTTTACAACATTACAAATAATGGTCAATTCAAAATCCTGTTGCTAAGATTATTATTAGATAAAATATTAAATACACTGTAGCCAACATTAAAAATAATATTCAATTTACTTCTTTTAATGAATAAAACCAAATAACATGCCATTGCCATAATTTTACACATTTCTATACATTTTCATTTTTCCTAACCTATTTGTTATATAAGAATATTTTAAATCAATTCTACTACATAGATAATTGTAATATTATTAAAAATATTGATCAATCAAATATCTCATTGAGAAACTAAGAAAATATTGTAATAATTCAATACAATTCCAATACGTGTGTTCTACTTCTAATAATCTAAACTAAGACGAGAGATCATTCTGTCTCAGTCCTATTTTCAAAATGGAGTACAAACAGCACATTAGATAACTAGGCCTACATATTGATTACTAAACATACATGGATATAAAAGAAACATTATTTAAGATGGTATAAAAAGATTTTCTGAGAGGGTTGGTCAACGACGGGAATTAAGCAATTATCAACAATCAAAACCCTTGAAAAAGACATATTATTTCAGAGCTTTGTGTGGAAATACATAGTTATATAAAATTATACATATTTGAACCTGTCTGAACATGATTAAACATGTCTGGATATGCTTGAACTTGTAGAACATGTTTAACTAATTTTCATTGTAATTATTGTGCTAAAATTTTGTACTACAGAATAATATAAGGAACACAAATATAGATGCAGACAAATATAATGTTAATTATATTTCACTTTTCAGAATTAGAAGTTACTGTCCTACAAATTATTAAATCATTTTTTTTTGAAATATAAATAGTAATTTAGAACCAATATAAGTAACAATATTTTAAACAATACCTACTCGAAATATGAATAATATAAAAAAATATAATTCTAATTCCTTTAATTTCTTATCATTACTCTGAAAAGTTTTAATTCTAACCAAATTAACCATTCAAAAAAAAGTACATTTTTTTTAGCTAAATGACTTTATTAATTAGAAACATTTCATTAAATTAAGAGATGGGAAACAAAATCCAGTTTCCTACACGTCAAAGGTGACTGCTGTCCTTATTGGTTGAGAGAGCTGTTAGTTTGTGACAGCAGTGGTGCGGGCAGGACTCTCAAAGTGGAACAGACATATGCGATCCTGTAAGAAAAGTGAACAAGAATTAGTAAAGAGGAAAATGTTCGAATTAGCGTCTAAGTTTGACCAATCTGAGGCAATGTTTCTGTTTTATTTTTTCGTCTCATTGAGATAATGGAGAGAAGTGGAAATGATTTGAGTGAAGAACACAAAGTGAAAGTGTTCTTCAGTGGTAGAGAGGGCTCATGACTGCATTAAAGCTACCGTCTACGAATAAATCACAGTCCAGGGTGAACTGGAAGAGGATGGAAGAGGAAAATGAAGTGTCGCTAGCAGTAAAAACTGTATTAAATGAATAAAATTTCATAAGCATTAAGTAATTTTTTTAAGTATTAAAAAATAACAGAAAAATTAATAATTTATTATTCATTTTATTATCATATTTAGTATAAAAATATAATAAAATTTATGATTAAATATAAAAAATAATTTATTAGTATTTTAAGACTATTATAACAGACTTAGGAACAATGATAGCAAGAGCTAATTGAAAAAGATAATCAAATTTAATAATGATAACCAAAGTACTAGTAGTGATATTGATGACGGTGAAATTGTTGTGTATAGGAATAATTTTTTGCAATATATCCCGATAAAAGTTGAATTACTGCAGTGAATCTTTAATTAATTGAATCAATTAAATAAAAAATAATTAAATTAATTAAATATATAAAAACTTTAAATGGAATTCAATCAAATTAATTTTGATGCTCAATATATTATACTAGTGGGTAGCCGTGCAAAATGCACGGTAACGTGCATATATTCCTTTATTTAATAATATTGAAGAACATTACTCATTCGTTTTTGGTGATTCATAGCCCATTTTATATTACATTTCATATTTATTAGGGACCATTAAATTTAAGTAATTTCCCGTCCCGTGACGTCATCACTTTGTGTAAAATGCTGTCATATACATCATAAATTATCATATAAGATAGCTTATAAATAACCACATATTTACAAAAATAAACAATATTCAAATAATCACATTATGAAAAGTAAAATATGTTGCTACATTGATCAGTTCCATAATTGAAATATGTAGATGAAATTGAATACTCAGATACCTAGCAGCAGATATTCCATTCATATAAATTAATTAATATACCTAATTATTATGTTAAATTAGTTGTTATTTGATATAATTTATTTGGGATATATATTTATTTATTACTATTCCCACCCCTCAATATTCAATAAAAAATATTCATTATATTTTCAATCGTGCAAAATATGAATTTTATTTTGTAGCAAAAATGATAACCAGCGCAAAATTTTATTTTGAATATTCTAATTTCCGTCATATCTCGAAAAGTATTTTGAATTTCGAAAAACAGTTAACGCAGTTATTTTTGTAGACCATTCTTACATATTAGAGAGATTTTTCTATTCGATTATTGTAAATTTTATTTATCTATTTCGTATGTTACCATGAATTTAGCGATTTGAATTAAATTCCTATCTATTTCATTAAAATTTAATATTCAATAATTCAAAAACCCGTTCGAATTTCGTGAAACAAATCAATAGCGTTCTGTAGGACCATAGCCCGAAGGTTTCCAGAAAATTTTAGCTCATTCTGTTGATTAGTCTCTGAAAATATCCTGGAAAGTATGTCGAAATAATTCCTATCTCTCCCATTATAAATCAAGTGTTAATAATTTGAAAACCCGTTTGAATTTCAAAAAAATCCTCTAACACGTTAAATTTGACACCACTTTCTACAATGTTGTAAATTTTCAAGTCTCTAGGTCCAACCGTTTCTGAGTAATATTGCTCAAAGTAACACACATACAGACAGACACACACACACAGACAGATGTAGCGTATTATATTATAGTGATTTCCTAGTCGTAACCCTTTCCCTCCTGAGACTTATTTTTGAAGATTTTTCTTAGAAATCATCTTTTTAGAGACGCAATAACACATTGTATTTAATAACTATAAAAAATACATTTACACATTTGCGGCCCAAAGCAGAAATTTCCGTCATGTTCCATGCTTAATATCAGGAGGGAAAGGGTAATTAATTTACATTATTTTATTAGTATATAATATAATTGAAATAATGGATGACTAATTATTGATTAAAATGTAAATATTTTGAATATTAGCGTCATGAGAAAAAGGTAGAATAGTTACTAACTGTGGGCAATATTTGCCTCCTGAAGATAACTGAATAGAGATGTGTACAAATTAGCTTCAATGTTCAATTGTTCATTGTTATTTACGCATACATTACTCACCTACTAATGAATGAAGCATATCAGTAAAGGGAATACTTACATAATGTCCCCTTATCTTCATTGTGACTCTAAAGTGCAGCACAACTCTGTGACTGAACTCAAAAGTACGCCAGACTGTATCCCTCTCCCCCTCTGTCTCACCATAAACTGGTTGCCAAGACTCTCCGTCAGTGGAACTCTCGATGGTGTAACTGGTACCATTTGCTTTTATTCTCACCCTGAGTGGAGAAATAGAATTACCCAAACGCCCACACAATTAGTCATTCAGTGGTAACTACGTCATTGGTACAGAAGCGAAAAATAATGAAATAGCAAGGGTAGTCAGCTACATTTACAAGGTTGTTAAACTGAACGAAAACTCATATCTGCTTCCTATGCTCACAACTCATAATAGCACTCATGACCATAATACCAGACATAATAACCAATTTATTGTACCTTTTTTCAGGAGAGCGAAATCACAGGAGTGTTTTTTGTTTAATGCTGTTAAGTTCTGGAATGAAATTAGTGAATTGGGTGTATCGGAGTTAAATTGTAAAGCATTTAATAGGATGGTTAAGGTGCATCTTGTAAATACCTATGCAGTTTAATTTTTTTTTTGCGTTGCTCTCATTGGTGCACTATTTCAAATTGTTGTACTTCTGTGATTGAAAAGTATATTAAAGTGTAGTTGTTTCATGTAAAGTGTAAAACATTTTTCTTTTAACTTTTGCCTTTGAAGCGAAAGCTTATTTAGGCCTAATTTTCCTATACCTATTTCATATGTATACGCTGTAATTTTGTATTTTTCTGTAAGAAGAAGGTGAATCCTGAACACCTACTTCAAATGTAAGGGAATTTTAGTTGAAATAAATAAATAAATAAATAAATAAATAAATGAATAGAATTGTTGTTACGTAGAAATAATCGTACAGAAACAATCCAGGTATTGTGTTTATTAGCCTTAAAAGGAATTAAATTTATTTTTATTTGCTAGAAGCTATTTTATGAGAAATTCTATAGGATAAAAATTAAATACTAATGTTATAGGGCTTAATATTAACCCATAGTTAATAACAATTAATATTGTAGTGATTTAATGAAAAAGCTGAAAGTAAATTAGTACATATTTAGTAAAAGCAATTTTAACTAAGATATTTAAATTTCTTATTTGAAGATAGGTAGAAATTTAATTTGTACTTTTCAATTTATTTATTTCTATTATTAATTCTATATAAACTTATTATTTATATAACTACAGTTAATTACGAATTTCTGTTTTATTAATTATCTAGTTTTCTCCATTGAGGGAGATTTCACTCACCGCAAAGAAGATAGCCAGTGAGGCTGTCCTAGTTTGATGGTGAGAGGACAATGCTCATTAACGAGAACAGATGAGTCCTCCTTCCCATCGATGCAATACATTGGATTACTAAAGGCATTACCACTAAATCCACCAGTGACAGTAGCTCCTCTGGACTCTAATACCACATTGGTGGCGGCAACTGAGAAAAGAGAAAAAGTTAATAGGGAAAGTAATAGGAGAATAACCAAAAGTTTGCCCACCATATTACTGCAATGAATATAACACTTTTCGATTCACAATAACCTGGGGCCAAATTACAGAAGAGTTCGTATCAACAAACTTGCAATAATTGTCAATAAAATGTTCGTAGAGTCACTGGTTATAATTTCATGGAAATTAACCTAAAAATTATATCTTTAAGGGTAAGTTACGAATTATCGGATAGTTCTATACTTACGGACAGTTCTATACTTACGGACAGTTCTATATTTACGGACGAATAAATAAAATGAGTTAAAATGTCTAATAACGTAAAGGGTTTGTATTATTGATCGGACCAAAAATTGATCGAACGATAGAATGAATCATTAAGACATCACGTTTTACTCAACTACACAATAAAAATGAATTATTTCAAGTGCTGCCCTCATGATTCTACGCAAATTTAGACACGATAAAGGAGGTTGTTCATGGATGACTCTGATCAGTATTTCATATCCATTCGATCTAATTTCTGTTTCAATATATATGCCTCCAATAGAGGGATATCTGTTGGCTTGTTATGGTAGATTCTTCCTTTGAGATAACTCCATAAGAAATAATCTAATGTGGAAAAATCTGGAGATCTTGCTGGCCAATCCACGTCGCCAGATTTTGAGATCAATCGTCCAAGAAACTTCTGCCGAAGGATTTCAATGTTGTCAAAGGGATATTTTCTAATTAGATTAATCAAATTCATTTAATTTACTTTCGGAATCAAAAAGTCAGTTCCCCATTCACTGTAACTGTTTGGCCATTGCCATCCTCAAGAAATTGGGACCGATGCTCGTATATTCTCCTTGATTCCACACCACACTGTAACTCTTTCTGAATGGAACCACATTTCTCTGATCTCGTTCGGGTTTTCAATAATTCGTTAACGAATTATTGGAAGATAACGAATGTTAGATTAATTGACACATTCATTCAGTCCGAAATTAGCTTCGTCTGACATGATCGAGTTGTGAATATAATTCGTGTTTTCTGCATGCTTCTGTCAACCCCACTTGCAGACTGCAACTCGACGTGCGAAATACCTTCGTTCAGCGCCAAATTTTCATTTGTCGCTGAACTTTTATATCATACTCCACTCGTATCATCATACTCTACTCGTATCATTGAACTCTACTCTAGTGTTCAATATAAAACGCGATGTTTTCAGGATTGTACAGTCGTTTAGTTTTTTCAAAATCCTAGGGTTATTTCAAAAGTTATTAAAGATTATTTTAGTTCCGATCATTATTACAAACCCTGAATACTATTTTAATACAATCGATAACTCGCAACTAACCCTAAAAAAAACTTAATATGAAATGATATTGTAGGTATTTCTTTTGTGACGCTATTATTAAGTCATTTATTATTTTTATTAAATTGTTAATAATGTATTTAGATTTTGATTAGATTTAAATAAATGTTTAATTAAATTATGAATGTAATGTGATACCTAAGCATGGTTCTAGGAAATATCCCAGTGACTTTTTTTATTAATCTATTAATATGCATTAAAATTTGTAGCTTCTATGGTTGAAGCAACAAAATAGTTTTGTTCATTTGGAAGATATTTCAAACATAAATGCAATTCAAGGAAATACTTTTTTGAATTATTAACAGTTTTACTGGTAAAATTTCAATGGCTTACATCTCCTTATACAATTGCAAGTTGATAGAAAATAGTAGAATTGTGATATACAAAATTAATACAGATTTTACTGTAAAAAGTGCACCTATTTTCTCATATTACTTGGAGATAATCAATCTAGGTACTGTTTGGAGAGTAGAGAGCATTCATTAGTACAGGTAAATCCGTTACAGCGGACGATATTTGAACGGACACCTCCTACAAAGGACAAAATTGTTCGTTCTACCAGAGTACATCTTGCCACAAAAACCTCTTCCAATTATATGGTTTAACATACTTCTTATCAATCTACCAAGTATATAGTCAAACATTTATTCTATTCAGAGATATTACAATTTACAAAATTACAATCAAGACTTTAATGTATTGATTTCAGATTTTAAGTATTTTGATCTAGTTACCCTTTCCCTAAAAAAAATTTTGGATTAAGGAAGTTCTAAAGAGAATAGAAAGAGGTTTAACTGTGCTATATTATAGAATAGTTACAGTTATACCTACCTTACTATTTTGTACATATATATAAGAAAGTTATATAAATATTATAAATTTCCATTACAATTTTCATTTAATAGTAATCTGAGATTGTTAACCTTCATTAAAATTTCTTTTAAAATGATGTTAAAGAAAACTTGAAATGTTTAAATCCCCTATAGAAGTAAAATCTGAGTCCAAGATAGCACCCATTGCTCGGCATATAGCAGTCACTTTTCCGATATATGTACTGTCCGTTGTAAGAGATTTACCTGTATAAGTAATTGTACTGAATATTTTGTAGAGCATTCATTGAGGCAAAAAAGATAATGGAGAACATTCTATCATTTCCATGCATGCTTTGAAAGTTGAATGATTGTACACCTTACCATAACATAATTAGGTAGGTTACCGACTATCTTGCTTACACCTACCTAACTAATATTAGGTAGTTACAACAGAGCATGATTACTATTTTACTTACATATTCTAATGAAAATGCTAAACAGCAAACTCATTAAAACTAGTTTAACTTTTATGATAGTAGAATAATACAGATATCATATTAATCATTTTCTGCATTCAGTTATAATATTTCAATTTGTATAATAATCAATCTTAGTTCCAATGTAATTAAGTCAGTACAACTTCTACGTAACATCATCCACTGAGATATTAAACACTAATATGACGTCATGACTCAGCTATTCCTTGTTATATTGCTTTATGTACAAATACAATTACATTCATTTGCAATTGAAATAGTTTCAACACAAAATATTTCTCAGGAGTTATCTTCGCTCCAGACGTTCAGAAAAATGTCAATTTTTTCTGAAATACTTTATCCTTGTTTGCAAAATGGCGAACAAAATTGTTCACAAACACTAGAATCGAAATGTTCGTGACTGTCACTTGTATGAATATTTATGATATATGAAGAAAATTTGAAAATATTTACCAATTTAGATATGAATGATTGAATCCATTGGTTACTCTAGCTTAATTCTTTGATGGAGATGTTCGTAAATTTATTTAAAGTTAAAATTTTAAAGATTTTTGGAATTAAAGTAAGTGGATGTTCACAGTACGTTGAAAGTGAGTGTTAAGTTGTTAACGTTACAATATCTTCACATTAAATTTTTGATGAACTTATCATCAGGACTAAAGTGTTTCTAAACTGAAATGATTTGTTGGATAATATTGACGGGCTTTTACTTTCAAGTGAAGATTTCTATCAGAATACAAATGGTGTTTTTGTACAGAAAATATAATCAGGTTTATAATCAGTTTGTTGTATATTTTCTAATTTGAAGCAGTTTCAAAATCTAAATTTCTACTTGTCACATTGGAGTCTGTAGACAAGTTGCGGATATGCTATAATGTTTCTTTTATATTTTCCTTTTTAATTCAAATGTGCAATGTTTTCGTTATGCTAATATTACTTTGGAAAAATAGAACTAACATAAGAAATTCATTGAACTGTCCTAACAATGCAATTCAATGTTGAAGAGAAAGACTCTGAAATAGAATAACACTTCAACGTACGCTAAACACTCACCTTGTATTCCTTGCACCAGTGAATATTCTTCGTTTGAGTACAGAGCTGCAAAAGAGATTATATTAAGACTCTCGTCTGTGCCAGTCATCCTAATGAACCTCACAGCCCTGGGATCGAACCTCAGGAATTGGTGAGACCTGCAAGAGGAAAAGCAATTTAGTAAAGGGAGAAGACAGAGTGTGAAGGTGTACGTCAGTTAATAATTTGTTATCATATATTGCCTCTTGACTTAATAGTCAGGTAATAGGGTTGGTTATGCGATTTTATGACATTGGCTTTCTAAATGTAGAAAAAAGTTACTTGCAGCTGACCTGCACCAATAATTGGAGTGATCAACCACTCTCAGCCAATTCTTCCCATCAACTGATACTTCAACATGATATTTGTAGCTTCTGAAACAGACAAAACAAGCGAGTTGATATAAGAACAGCGGAATTATTCTGCATTCTGCTGAGCTACAATTCAATCAACTAAGTTACTCTTGATTATGACAATTTACTGACTAGAAGATAATTCATATATACAATTCTCCCTTTTGAAGATAACAATTCCTAAATCCCCTCACCTTTCTTCACTCGAATCTAGCAAAAGCTGCAAAGCATTTAAATGGTAAGTTTTGCCCAACTTGACAGCAATGCAGTCTGGGTTGCCTCCAACTTTGTGAGAAGTACTTCCACTGGAGCCAGATATTAAATCTGCCCCTGTGACACCTCCACTCAAAACTTCAGCGCCCAGACTAGACTGAGCTACATTAAGACCAGCAACTGGAAGTTGAATCGAAAGGAAAATAAAGAGTTATTCAGTTTGGAAGCAAGACTTGAAATATATTTTTTTAAGTTGCTCATTTTTACCACAGATTCATGAACACTATGATAATTGAGAAGTGAAATAAGTAAATTTATAATGGACAAAAATTCTGAGAACAAAGAGAAGATTAAATTACCAAGCGTTGGTGGTTGTCGGAAATTAGTTGAGGCCGCATCTTTCTTGATAATGCTACGAACTGGTTCGCGAATGTCAATGGAGAGAAGTTCTTTAGAAACTTCGACCACATCGATCAAATCCTGAGGAGAAATAATTAGAAGCTTTATATTTGATGTTAGCTATACTCTAATTCTTAATACTACAGAATTTCGTTTCATCATTTAAAAAAATTTAAAATTCACCTCTTGTGACATAGTAGCCAGTCTGATTTTCTTGACAATATCTTTCACAGTTTCTATGTTCGGTTTATTCACCCAAGCCCATCTCTCCGCCGCACGAAAAATGTCTATTTCAAGAGCTGCAAAACTCTCCTCATCCAAGAGAGACAGCAGAGACTCCTGTGTTAGAAGTAACAGTTAATATCAGTTTTAAGGTAATATTATGTAAAGTTGAAGTATCCATTTTGAGTCATACTTAATTCAGACGCATAATTTCACCATTGTCAATAGCTCACAAAGCTTCGTACAAAATGTAATGAAATTCGTTGAAATCTAGCTAATCAAAATACACTTGACAGTTGTGTAAAGATATAGGACAATCTTTAATAAATATTTAATTCCTTTCATAATATTATAGATTAAATATTTTCATAACTGTACTAAAGAGAGTTTTCTGTGCCTTCATATAAGCTAAACCAACATTTAACAGTATATGCTGGCGTTATTTAAACCAATCTTTAAATTGATATATTTCAAAAACTATTGTAGGTGCAGTTTTCTTCTAGTGTCATTTTGCTATTTGAAACTTTTTCCAGCCAAAGTTAAATTTTCATAAAGTATTATTCTTTTTGTGAATATAATAACAATTTTATTAATGGGTGGTGAAAATGACCTTGCACAAATGGTCAGAAACACAGACAATAAAGTACGTTCAAACACTAAAATTATCTTTATTAGACGACATCTCCATTAATAAAACAGATTTATTTCTTGGTTTTAAGAGTATATTCATATAAAAATACCATTTATAAAATATTGGCAATATGGAGAAATGTGATTAGGTACAAAAAGGAAGGTACAAGTTTAACTTTTAACAAGAGTCGTTCAGACTGCAAGAGGACATTGCGATCTGAAGAAAAAGTATCAATTTTGTTCAGCAACTCCCATTAAAATGTATAAATGTTTCTGTTAGAAGAAATGGAGAAAATTTCCGAAATATTTAATCCATTTTTCCTAACAGAAACATTTATGTTTCTTAAAAAAGGACTTGCTGAACAAAATTAATTTTGTTTTACATACGTGAATTTTAAATGATTGTTATGAATAAATATATAGCAATTCTGCGTAATATGTATTAATACCAAAAGGTTTTCTAAAATAGAAAACAATGTATTTTAAAAACGAAAACAGTATTTCCAATAAAGAACACTTTTCAAGTTTTTTTTTATTGGGCGATGTTTTTTTCAAATAAAAAAACATGTTTTAAAACAAATAGAACAAATGTTCTTTTTATGGTTGCATCACTAAGCATTCTACACTGCAAGAACTAATTAATCAAATCTCTTCACTTTTACTTCTTCACTCCATGACATTTATTCCATAACTTATAGAGAAGACAAATGAATACTCAATTTATCATATAACAGACAAAACATACTCACAAGAGTTAGTTTGGAGAAATTGTCGCTCTTAGCAATCTCTTCACCATTTTCCTTCAAGAAAGTAGCACAAGAGTCTTCAAGTTTAACATTATTGCAGCGCATTTTCATATTATAGAAATTGACGAAGTTCTCGGCCGTAATTCTTGCTACAAGGTTGTTGATTAGAGTCTACTCAAGTTCCCTCAGTTTGAACAGGTTAGCCAACTCCAGAGCAAGCAAGTGAGTCTCCACCTGATGTTGAGGAAAAGTTAAATTGGTTTTACTTAATAAAACTGTGACGCAAGGATGCATCATATTATGCGGTCACAGAACACACAAATCTATTTCCCTAAACTGCATGTACTTCCGCCCTTTGTGAATTGGAAACTAGTTCCTTTTCTGCCGGCTCATTAGCAACATGTGTCTAAATTCAGTCCTATTATTCTTACTAAATTTACCTGATACGTACTTCACGACGAACTTTTCAAAACCTCAAGCGAGATTAGACTCCAGGGATCATGTAAGGATATTTGATATATATAATTTGTATTGTAATGAGTTACCTATCTATAGTACTACTTACTTATAATAATTATAATTGTCTTTACGCTACCGGTATTCGATATTGATACCATAGCTAAAATCTATGTACTAAATACCTCTTTCGATCATACAATAGTATTCCAAATAAACTAGCAGTGCTCCATTTTTTATTTCCTGAATTTAAATCTTCAACCTGGCATAAGTCTTAATAAATGTAATAGTTTATGGATTAATGAAAAACTATTTAATGTTTGATATTTTTCTGAATGTTTGTTCATTGATCATTCCAGATCCACTAATTTTCTATATGAAATAAAAGAAGTTTGATCCTTCAATTGTTGTGATTTCTCCTGCACCCCCGTGGCGAGACGAAAATCAATAAAACTTTCAGAGAATTTATGAAAATTCACGCATTTCAATTCATAAGCAAATCATGCAGTTACATTTATTCATCGTTACCACCCTAGTTATCAACTTCAGCTGAAACTCTACGTACAAACGTATCGCAGGTTCCATTTTTCTACGGTTCCATTTTTCTACTGCTGAGACACTAAAATGCATTACACTGATTCGCTGTTTCAAGTTCTTAAAACAGCGTTTCATTTTGGGGAAATGGCAAAATACTGAGCGTCTCTAACTAAAATGATTTAACTGAAACTCTAGTAGTAGATCAAGATCTTACTTAACAAACCTTGTATTGGACCAAGATATTTTTAAAAACCTCGTACTATTGATTAAAGACTATTTTTTGGGGTGTACCGACAATTGAACCCAAGAAATTTGGGCTCCAAGACAATAAGCCGAGAGTCTACTGTAGTAATTTAAATGAAGATCATTGCTACTGTAATAACTAGAGTAGTGACAATATGCTTTTTGCATAAAAATTTAATCTTTAGCATATTTTAAATAAAGACTATCCCTAATAAAAAACATTCTCGTTATGAAAAATATATGTTTATATTAGAACATATTCTTATCATGAATAAATACTATTTTTATTAATTTTCTATATTTTTCTGTTCAGAGAAAGGCCATGAAAGCTAATAATTTCCTAGATACACTATAGAAATACCCTATAGTTAACTCCTGTATAGAAATTGAGTTAGGATGTAGCCAAGAGAAAATAAAAATATAGGTATTATAGAGGAAAGATACCATAGAAAATAGGAATGTAGGTATTTTGAAAGACTATTGCCCACCAAGATATGCCGAAATTATTGAAACATGCAAGTCGAATTAAAGTTAATGTAAATTTGGCGAAACCTGTTCATTGTTCAAAATTGAAAATTTTTATAAATTAATTTTACAAAATGTATTCTCATAATCTCATTTAATCCCAATAACTGCTAAATTTTTCTTAGTTCAATGTAACGAATAACCTTTAAAATTTACCCATGTTATTAACTAAATATTAATGTGACTGAACTTTGTCAGACGATGTACACTACACATTGGATCCATGAGACATGATTCAGGTTAATACTATTTATTTAAACTCTTCAAATATTTCCATTGCATCGAAACATGAGATTAGTATCCAAATGTTATTAATATAACATTTGGTAATGACATTAATCTATATCCCTTATCAGGTTTACCAATCGAATTGCAGCACTTTTATGAATTGAGCAAATAAAGATATATAATTAGAGAATATAGAACATTTTAGAGTATAACTGAATACATTTTGAGTATATTTTTCACGAGAATATAAAGCATATTTCAAAAATAATATTGTCACAACCCTATTAATGACAAAGTATCACTTCTTCATTGTGTCTGTTGCCCCAATTTTTTATGGGCTTAATAGTAATGCATGTTGACCCAATCTTCCGGGGCTCAATTTTCGTGGGGTTCAATAGTCCTGGTCCCAACTGTCAGTGGGCCCAATTGTCGGTCCACAATTTTTGTCACCTGACAGTTATTCTATTGTAAATATTGCAATTAGTAATAATTAGACTATTATGTTCGACATAAATCTCTTTTCTAATAATGTGTTATATATATTTTATATTATTTGCTGTATTTTGGGCAAAAAATAAATATACTTTTATCATTTTGATCATGGCTGAATCAGCTATAAAATATTGACGTGAAGAATTACGGAAAGCTAAATACAGATAGCCCAAACACTAATTTCTTTATAATATATAATCCTTAAAATATATAAATTATATTTTAAACAAATATATATAACACGTTCTTTATATATGTTTCTTTCCTTAATTTCTTGATAAACAAATTGGACTATTGAATTATCGGTGCGCGGAAAATTCTACTGAGGAAAATTCCACTGCTGAAAGTTCCACTGGGAAAATTCCATTGCGGAAAGTTCCACTGAGGAATATTCCACTGCAAGAGGAATATTCCACTGCGGAAAGTTCCACTTGGAAAAGCTCCACTAAAAAAATTTAATATCTATAAATCAACCAGGAAATTTTACCTAGGTTTACTTTTTTTTCTGTAACAATACTGTTCCGTCCAAATGGCAGTCCAAAATATATTTTGATAGATTATTTTAGCTGAGCAGGTGTTACTCTTTCAGTAGCTAAGAAACGTTTACTTCATTCAAATAATTATTTATCTCTGTTCAATGTTATACTATCAGAGTGATAGCTAGAAAACGTTTACTTTATTCAAATAATTATTTATCTCTGTTCAATGTTATACTATCAGAGTGAAGGATAGTGTTTTCAACCAATAAGGCTATGGAAATTTGAACTATATTTGTGTGAAGCATTTTTGTGCAACTTCTATTCTTAAATTATTTCATTTATGTGCTTTCGATAATGTAATTGTACGGGTTTAAAGTTTAATTCCTTGCATTCTGCTTGGATATCAAGACGAAAATGAATTAACATTCCTGCAAGATATATTAAATAGCTTATATTAAAAATATATTTATCATACAAATACGAGGCAATTGACTTACGCTTGAAATGATCAGTGTGTGGATTTAAAGACGAAAAAGGATTAATTAGCATTCAAACAAGATATATCATATACCATATATTAATATATCAATTTTTATTGTTGTCACTATATTTAATATATTTAAATTGTAGAATTGGAGGGTAGAGAGGTAAAGTTGGGTAACTACGAAGTGTCGCTCTCCACGAAATGAAGCTTTTCCTCTACGGTAAAGTTAGGTGCATTCTTACATAACTGTACTTCTAAACGAATTGGAAATATCTCAAACGGTGTACCTATGTGTGTTCTCACCCAACTACACCGCTCAAATAAAATCAGTATTCTATTGCGGTAGAGTAGTGTGTGTTGTTCCACAACTTCACCTCTCACTGATTCAGTCAATGATTTTAGGTGAAGTTGTGTGTGTAGTTACCCAACTTGTCCTCTCAATAATCTGCAGTCTCCTGGGCAGGCGAGGGGGGGGGGGATCTATCCATCGATTAGGAGGTGAAGTTGGGTATGTAAATAGATACCCAACTTTTCTGGAATCGTACATATATTTAAAAAAAATTACACTCATTAGTTACGTAATGAGCATTAGCAATAATTCAATTAACATTATAAGCTGGTACCTAATACCTGATTGCTTATCATAAAGTAATTTAAAAGCACAAACACAAAACAATTACTCCCTCTTGTTATTCATTCATGAATAACAAAATACAAACACTATTATTTCTCATTTATATATTGTATATCAAACTATAATTATTTTTAATAAAATATCATCGTAATATTCAATAGTTTACTACCTACTGTTAGTGCAGCAACTATACTATTTTGATATATTTACTAAAACTTATAGGTCTGGATGTATTCAACTATTTATAGATACTAATTTAGCAACCAATAATTTATCGATTACTTTTCAGTAGGTATATATATCTTCAATCTACCTAATCATTGATATGTTCAGATAATAATAACGTGTTGCATTTACTGATAATTTAGAAATGAATTAGGTAAGATAAAAATAATATAAATATAATGAATCAGTTTAAGTAATTAAAATATGTTTAGTGCATAGTGACAATGACACTAGTCATCTTTTGATGCATTGAAATATTGATTATTCTAAACCTAGGTATCTGAGAAAACTAGGTTTCAAAATTTCAGTAATGTAATGCAAAGAAAAAGTGATTAAAAATAAATGGTAATGTTAGCATGATAAATATCCAATAATAAATAAAAATACTGCAATATTATAATGCTATTTTCGTATCGAATAATAGTGGGTATTTATTATTTATTAATAATATAAATACGCTCAAAAGACAAATATAAGGGAGGGAAAGGGGTTGACAATATACAAGGAAAAAGGTAGTGAATGATAGGTACACTGAGAAAACAAATCTACAATCAAAGTATGTACTAATATTTCTTTGTTAACTGCTAATTTATTTATAACAAAATAGTATATAACAAATGCAATTCGTGTCTAGTTTTGATTCAGTTGAAGGCGTGAGCACATGTACGTACGAATGTTCTTGTACAGTCACTTTCACTGACGATTTTATCGCACGTTATACTCATGATTAAAATATTAGGTATTATAATTATTAGTGTTGCATCCAGCTATGGTTAAATATTAGGTTTTAATTAGAAAATATATTTAAGTTCTAAATTATTTTCAACTATGGAAGTTTATAATCTTTACATTTTTGAATGAGCTAGGTTGATGTGCAATGTTTTTTTATTCTATTATTAGGTTCAGGTAAAGTAATAAGCTTCATAGTTAGCTAGGTACATATGTAAGAAATTGTATTTCTTTCAATTTTGCGTGTACGATATAATTTTTGAGGTTTAGTAATATTAGTATTACCTAGGTAACAGTTTGTCAGATGGTATTCAATTTTTGCAATAAAAACTAACTTTTTCTTGACAAGGCAATAATAATTATTTATCTTTAAACCTTGATCACACATAAGCTATACACTGAAAAATTGAATTATATATCTTCAATAGTACTTGTATCCTCATTATTAAATGTATTACGTACCTTAATATATTCATCATTCCATTACTCCACTACTCTCATTTTAACGATACATTTAACTTGTATGTATGTTAGTTAGTGCCACTTTTTCACGTCAATTTCATAAGCTTCAAAATACATTCAAATTTGAATAGGTACTACCTACATGAATGAATCTTTCATAAAAAAAGGGAGTTTATAAAACTTATTCTGATATATATACTGTACCATACGTCATTATCAAATATGTCTACGAATTCATGGTTATCTGGGGTAAGTTACGAAATATTGGACAGTTCCACATTTTCAGACAAAAGAGAAAAAATAAACATTCCAATAAAATATATTATATACTCTTTATTTTAATAGGTATTAGTGATAATTATCAGGATACCAATTATATATATGACCGAAAATGTGGAACTGACCGATAATTCGTAACTTAACCCACTACCTATGTCAATTTATTAAATATTTTACAGCTGAGCACTGATAGCGCAACGCAATACAAAATACTTAATTCAGTTAGCTACCTAGACCAATGTTTGAATATTATAATATCTCTTAATAACTAATTGACGAAGAATACCTTCCTATTGGTTTAAATATTTGAATTGAAGATTTCTTGTACTGATGGAAATTATTTATATTATATTTATATTTATATTATGTATACTTAGGAACCAATAGATTAAAGAATATTTGCAATTACTATTTACGAAATAATACGGTCAGGAAGTTTGAAGTTGATAATAAATAAGTACTAATCTAGTTTGGGTTACTATTCATTAGTCCGACGCACCATTAGTTCGACGCCTCATTAGTCCGACTACTACTTAGTCCGACGCAACATTAGTCCGACACTTTTACAGATTCTATCTGATTTAACAACAAATATATGTACATAGGGGGGCGTGCCACAACCCCCCCCCCCCCCAATACCCCTGCCAGGTCATTAAATAATCATTTAGTGTGCAGTACAACAAATTAGCGGATACAACAAACTACATTAGCAACTCTCAGTTATTTCTATCTAAGTAGTTCTTCATTTGTTTAACTAGATAAATAAGGATTTAAAAAACGGGGGGAGGGTGCTCGTGACCGGGGGGGGGGGGGAGGGGGCTTATGACCTAGGGGGGCTCATGACCGGGGGGCTCTTGACCGTACCCCAAACTATATGATCTAGGTACCTAATAATATCCCAATTGGTGTATGTAGGTCCCTAACTTACTTATACCTGATTATAGTATATATGTACATATTTAGTAATTAACTATAACTAATGTAGCAAGGTAATTTCTACTATCCAAAATAGTGTTTCTATGTACCTAACGAGTAACTAACTACTCAACTACATTTGTATCTTTCAATAAACTTCTATGACCTAAAATAATTTGAAGTTCAATATTTTTACACTATTTATAGCGCTATCGGTATAATATGAAATTAAAATAAATATTAATTCCTTATAATCACGAGCTAGTATACTAAGTCATAAAGTCAACATTTTTTTCGGCAGTCAATCGATCAGTGTTTTAAATCTTGAATACAATAGGCAGTGATTGAGAAATTAACATGTAAGTCCACTAGTGTGACTGATCTTCTGAGAACAAACATACGTACACACACATTCACGGATATGAAGAAAGACCAGTGACTAATACGCTTAAATTTAACTATATATTAACACAAATGTATTGTATTTAGTTGTAAATAAATATAAGTTTATAGAGGAATAGAAGTACACAGTTAAATAGGTAATTTTTTCTCTCTGTTATCATTTATTGCCAAATTATTTTCCCCAAACTGTATATCAGTGTTTACGTACAGATCCCCCACCCCTCATTCATCTCACACCTCCCCCCCCCCTCCCCCTCTATCAGTAGCTACCTACCGTATGTTTGAAAAATTATTTATGAGCCTTGAACTGCAGAAAACTAAGCATTGTCAAATAAATGATAGGAATGTATATTATTATACTTAAATTATATTATAATATTGAACTGACATATAAAATTATTATAGGATATGAATTTTGATTATCTATAAGAATCATACAGTTTGATCACTTTTGTGTTTCTAAAAGAAACATTAATATAATATTAAAATCCAATTAGGTAGGCTTATCACATAGTATGGATAAAAAGATGTATTATTGTGACCGTTATTTGAATGAAGATTTGTAATATATTGAGTGATAATGATAGCATTTTTAGGTATGATTGATTGAATTCATTGTTTATTATAGTTCATTTATTCAATTGAGATGTAAATTTAAATAAATATTTGAATTTAAGAATATTGATTAGTTATTTACACTTTAGGTACCTGACTAATTAGGATAAGTTCCGATTATCGAACGGTTCCATATTTTTGAGCAAGTAAGCGAATATATTATAATTATTAATTTAACTCTCATTTTAACCTTTTTTACTTATTCGTAAATCTGGAACAGTCCGATAACTCAGAACTTACCCTATAGATAGGTATGAATTATTTGATTGTTTTCCATAAATAAACTCGGTACCTAGCAACATACCGTGATTTTAAAACTTAGCACCCAAGGGCTCTATCCGTTAGCTGTCTTTGGTGAATGGAAAAGAAGGGGGTGGCGTCCCTTAGGCCCCGAACTGTTGTAATTTGGATTATGTATTTTTTTAATTTTTACATATTTACCATTTTTTCAAACTACTTTCAGTTTAAGAGGACAGTGCTTGGGTTAAGCTCTTCAACTACGAGGTCTTAGTTAAACTCATAGGGTTACTATTCATTGGCTCGACAACACCATTAGTTTGACGCCCCTCTAGTCCAATATCAGTCCGACCCTTTTGCAGTTTATTACTGCTTAACATCAAATATATGTATATGTAGGGGCGTGACAGGTCATTAAATAATCATGAAGTGTGTAGTACAACAAACTAGCGGATACAACAAACAACATTATATGATGAAATACAAAGAATGATTGCATCATACAAATATATTAGAAATAAAGTAAACTAAGAAAGGAATATAAAATTCTCAAAATGAAAGAAAAAAATTAATATTAGGATTATTTATTAATGGAGCATATCTATTTAAAAAATATTTTTATTTTAATGAAAAAGTAAAACGAGAAATAACACAGAAAACTGTAACACCTCTTCATTTTCCTCTTCCATACGTGAGTGCAGCCATCGATGCTTGTGACCTTCTTCGTCACATTCCTTGGATAGTGATTGCATTCACGGAGTAGCTTTAAGTTGAACTATTTTATATATAACTCGAATTACTTTTTTTCTAAATTTTTAAATATAACTTGACTTGTTTTAAATTAGTTTAAATTTTTTTTAAATTTAATTTAAAAAGGTGTAGTACCTAACTACCTAGAAGAAATGGGTGTCGGTCATAAGCCCCCGCGGTCAAGAGCCCCCCCCCCCCGGTCAAGAGCCCCCGGTCATGAGCCCGCCCGGTCACGAGCCCCCCTGTTTTTAAATCCTTATTTACCTATATTATTTAATCCTTATTGACACTTTTGTAGTTCATTACTGATTAGACATAAAATATATGTATATCGGGGGCGTGCCGCCCCCCAACCCCCCTGCCAGGTCATTAAACAATCATGAAGTGTGCAGAACAACAAACTAGCGGATACAACAAACTACATTATCAACTCTCAGTTATTTCTATCTAAGTAGTTCTTCATTTGTTTAACTAGGTAAATAAAGATTAAAAAAACAGGGAGGGGGGGGCTCGTGACCGGGGGGGCTTATGACCGGGGGGGCTCGTGACCGGGGGGGCTCATGACCGGGGGGGGGGGGGGGCTCTTGACCGTACCCCGAAGAAATATTACTACCGGCCCCAACAACCAGTACGACAGTACCTACAGTCAGTCATCAATGATAGTTAATTTAGTGTTTATTTTACGATGAAAGTTATTTTTCCCACCTACCTAATCAATAATATGTTCAAATAACAATAACTATACAGCCTAACAAAAATGTGTCACTAAAGAATAATATGATAATAAAATAATGTTACTAATTATTGTAACAATCTGTAAAATCTAACCAACTGGTTCCTGGATAATGACAAACACCTATAAAAATTTCAGGCAATTTGATTGAAACCTTTTTGAGTTATGCGAGAACCTAGCATGATTACAAATAAATAAATACTGCCTAAAGTGTAACCTTCTGCAATTTGCGAAGGTGATAAGATAAGTTAAAATCAGAACCTAGTAATAAAATAATTCATTTTATGATACATTACAAGATCAATAACTGTATGTGAGTAAAAAAAGGTTTCAAAAATTCAGTAACGTTTTTTTACATAAGAAGGTTTTCTTTACAGCTCCATTGCATTACTCAGGAAGGTTAGGGGGGTGGGGTACAGGGCGAGGAGAGGACTGCTGTAACTTATTATCGGGGGGGGGGGGGAGAAAAGAACGAGTGGTTAATTATACAGAAAGTAATTATCTTCTAAGTTAATGTATGCTAAATTATAAGCTGATATTTTATATACAACATATACAAATACATTTGTTTTCACATATGATCTAATTTCAGTGTTTCAATCATTGGTCATTCATGTGAAATGGTGGGCTGTTTAATTTTGTCAAGCGCGCGAAAATACAGTCACTTCCACTGGCTGCCTGACTTCTGTCACTGGTTGTACAGCTGTCAATCATCTGTCAATCATCTGAGACACTACTTACTAGGTATCACCAATAGACCGAAGGGGAAATGATTAAATTATATATTTGTTAATTTATAGGGCCTAGTAACAAATATATAAACTATACATAAATTAATAATTATATTGCAGTGAATGATTTATATTATTTACATGTATAGAGAAATATGCCATCCTGTAAAAACAGTATGATGATCATTATTTGCAGTACATGTTAACTGTGACTGATTCAGGGTTGTGAAGTAAACTTAAATGTACATGATATATTGCCAACAAGGTAATTATTATTAGGGATAATCTTTAAAATATCCTATGATATGCACTATATACCTAGTGTTATTTAATTTAATTTATTAGTTACATAGAAGATAAGATCTTTGTAACTTATAAGTTACAACAATATTTCACTATTATCATAGTAATGAAATCTTCAACAAAATAATTACATTATTTATAGTAATATAACCGAAAACATAAAGCATTTCCTAGTTTAGTACTAACTACTTTGATATGTTGTAGAAAGTTCACTTTCCGAGAACTATGGGTATCCGAACATTGTTATGTTTCCTATCAGTTTTAACTAAAAGACTGTATGTTGCTAGGTACCAAGTTACTAAAACAACCAAATAAATCATACCTATCTATAGGGTAAGTTCCGAGTTATCGAACGGTTCTAGTTTTACGAACAAGTAAAAAAGGTTAATATGAGTATAGAATAATAATTATAAGATATTTTTACGTTCTCGAAAATGAAACTGTTCGATAACTTGGAACTTACCCTAATAAGTCTGCTATCCAAATTGTACATAACTAATCAATATTTATTTAAATTTAATAACAAATACCTCAATCGAATAATTAAACTAGGTAGTATGAACCATATTATATGTAAATTTACCATTAGGTATAAAATTTACTCAATGTATCACGAATCGTCATTCAAATAACAGTCACAATAATACATCTTTTTATCCAGAATTTGATTTTATATATTTCAATAATATTTTTTTAACAACGACCATAGTTGTGAAAATGCATGATTATTTTAGATTCTAGAATAATCATATCCAATAATAATTATATGTTAGTTCAACATTAGAATATAATTTGGTTATAACAATAAAGAGATCTATCAGTTGTCATGTTATAGCTCCTCTTTGCAGTTCTAGGCTCATCAATTTGTTAAACATTTCGGTAGGTAGCTAAAAACTACTGATAGAGGGGGAGGGAGGGGGTGAAATGATGGGGCGGTGCGTGTGAACGTATAATAATACTATATAGTAAATAGGGATATACAGATTTGGGGAAAATAATTTGGCGGTAAATGATTACAGAGAGAAAAAATAATGTTTTTAACTTTGTACTTCTATTTCTTTATAAACTGTTATTTTATTTACAAATTTATACTATACATTCATGTTAACATCTAATGTAATTCATTGTATTAGTTTCTGGTCATTCAAAGCTTGAATGTTTGTAAATAGGTTTGTTCTTAGGGTACGGTTACTATGGATGCGTATTCAAGCGATTTTTCGCACTGACGATATCGTCAGAACTGATCGTCAGTGCATGCGAGGTGGTCACACTGTACGCGATTTCTGATCGTCAGTATGTTTCTGCCCATTTGATATTGGGGTATAAATCATGTTTATTTGATATAATGTTCGGGAGGAATTATTACATGTGTGCCTCTGAAATAATAAACGCAACGCTAATTTGATTATTATTTTCACGGCACACAATTTTTGAAATATGTAAATAGAAAAATAAGAATATTTTTTATATAACTTTAAAGATATTTAATTTTATTTTAAAATATTGTACAAAGTAACAACCAATTTAAGCCTTTATATAAACAAATATATATTATATACCTAATTAAATGATATCTGTATTATTCCTGATAGTATCTAATAATATATTTCCAAAACGCATGGGGAAACAGTAACATTAATCGAAATTTTAAGAGAATTAAACACAAAAATGACCAAATCTGTCGCTAGTCGCATGAAAAAATCAAACTCATTTGAACGCTGAAGCTAGTCGGACGACTTCTAACGTATTCTGACGACTAAATCGCAGCCACTGTAACCACTCCCATTGGAAAGTATGAATTTGATTTTCATCCGATTTCATCAGAAGTCTTCAGTGCGAAAAATCGCTTGAATACGCATCCATAGTAACCGTACCCTTATACAGTCACTTGGGGTGGACTTGCGATTAGTAAACCACTATGTATCTGACTCTATCATATTCAAAATTTAAAGCACTGACTGACTATCAAAATAAAATGTATATTTTATGACTTAGTTTACTCGTGATTATGAAGAAATTAATGATCTGTTTAATTTCAAATTATACCGATAGCGCTTTAAATTATGTAACATTATTATACCTAATGAAGTTCAAATTAATTTCGGTCATTGAGGTATATAGAAGATACACAGTTTAAATGTAGTTGAGTAGTTAATTACTCGACAGTTATATATCTCTATGTTATTATTCGTTTTTATTTTTCAATTAAAATAAAAAATATGATTAAATAGGTTTACTCAATTAATAACTAATCTAAATATTAAAATAATTTTTAATTTCTTTCATTTTTTAAATTTAATATCACTCTTTCATATTACTTTAGTTCTATATATATTTATTATTTATTTATTCCCTCATTGTATTTCATCATTTAATGTAGTTTGTTGTATCTGTAGTTTGTTGTACGGCACACTTCATGATTGTTTAATGACTTGGCAGGGGGGTTCGGAGGGCGGCACGTGCCCCGATATTTATGTTAAATCAGTAATAAATTACTAAAGTGTCGGACTATTGGGGCGTCGGACTAGTGAATAGTAACCCCTAGCAACATTAGTTTGTTAATTACTAAATAGGTACATAGATACTATTGTCAGGTAGTAGTAAACCAGGGATCTACAACACTAATTGGGTTATAATTGACTACCAAGAAATATTAGTTGGTTAATTAGGCTTCAGTTAATTACTAAAGTAAATTGAACAAAACTGGTATCGTAATATTACTAAGATATCGAACATTCTAACAAACGTTTGGAATTAACCTCATTTGTTTTCTCTTCCTTTTTAATGTAAAAATATCGTCTTTAAAGGGAGTGTCTCACTATTTTGACTTTTACCCCCCCCCTCCCCCCACAAAAAAACGCAAAATTTAAACTTTATTAAAATCCCTACTTCTCTCTCATTATTTGACCATGGTATTCATTTATATTTTGTTCAGGTTTTTTACTCTACAATTGCATAGTCTGTTTCATCAAACTGGCATTCTCAAAAATAATGATAATGAAATTAAAAAAAAAACATTTTTTAAAATGTGGTTACATTTTCCCATAGACTTTTTTACACGTAGTGGAATAACATTTCATCTGACCGTAATTCCACGGGAACTAAGAAGAGGGTAATCATAAATTAATAATTTTCTTATATTGATAACCATTTTAAGAGAAAGCAAGAGTATATATATTTCAATTTGTTTTCCAAATCTATACTCTTTAATTTGCTGAATTTCAAATTCAAATATTCCTTTTTGGTATTATTTGTATTTGTAGTTAAGATACTAATTTTTCTGTCAATTAATATCTATTTGTGCGATATATTTTAATCGGATGAAATTTAATTAAATTTGAGATAAATTAATTTAAAAATACCCCCTTCCTAGTGCACGTCCCTATTTCATTCAGGGACGTGAACTACGAAGGGGTATTTTGTATGTATTTATGTTAATAAATTTTATGTAATTGATTTTAATGTAAATAAACTTTACGTATAGTGCATGAAAGATATAGATAGACAAATTAAAGTGGAGGATTTTGGAGATTATTATGGTGGACAATGATATATTATTATGGTGGGCAATGATATATTATTATGGTGGGCAATGATAGAATATTTTGGTTGGCCATGATAGATTATTACGGTCGGCAATGAAACATTTTTAGGATGTGCAATGAATGGAAGATTATGGTGGGCAATGGAAGATTATGGTTGGCAATGGAAGATTATGGTGGGCAATGGAAGATTATGGTGGGCAATGGAAGATTATGGTGGGCAAAGGAAGATTATGGTTGGCAATGGAAGATTATTGTTGGCAATGGAAGATTATGGTGGGCAATGGAAGATTATGTGGGCAATGGAACATTATGGTTGGCTATGAAAGATTATAGTTGGCAATGTAAGATTATGGTGGGCAATGAAAGATTATGGTTGGCAAAGAAAGATTATGGAGGGCAATGAAAGATTATGGAGGGCAAAGAAAGATTATGGTGGGCAATGAAACATTATGGTGGGCAATGAAAGATCATGGTGGCAATGAAAGATTATGGAGGGCAAAGAAAGATTATAGTGGACAATGAAAGATTATGGTGGGTAATGAAGGATTATAGTGGGCAATGAATGATTATGGTGAGCAATAAAATATTATGGTGGGCAATGAAGGATTATGGTGGGCAATGAAGGATTATTGTGGGCAATGAATGATTATGGTGGGCAATGGAAGATTATGATGAGCAATGAAAGATTATGGTGGGTAATGAAGGATTGTAGTGGACAATGAAGGATTATGGTGGGCAATGAAGGATTATGGTGAGCAATGAGAGATTATGGTGGCCAATCATAATCTCTCATAAATTATACAAATATATTTTTTATATATTAAATGTTAAAAGCGTTACTTTTTTCTTGTAAGACACATAATGTGAGGTATCGGAATGATAAAATATTCAATAATTTCTCTTAGATCAAATATTATTTCACTTGCATCAAATAATATTTCACTTGCATCAAATAATATTTCACTTGCATCAAATATTATTTCACTTGCATCAAATAATATTTCACTTGCATCAAATATTATTTCACTTGCACCAAATAATATTTCACTTGCATCAAATAATATTTCACTTGCATCAAATAATATTTCACTTGCATCAAATATTATTTCACTTGCATCAAAAAAAAATTTATTTGCATCAAATATTATTTCACTTGCACCAAATAATATTTCACTTGCATCAAATAATATTTCACTTGCATCAAATATTATTTCACTTGCATCAAATATTATTTCACTTGCATCAAATAATATTTCACTTGCATCAAATATTATTTCACTTGCATCAAATATTATTTCACTTGCATCAAATATTACTTCACTTGCATCAAATAATATTTCACTTGCATCAAATATTATTTCACTTGCATCAAATATTATTTCACTTGCATCAAATAATATTTCACTTGCATCAAATATTATTTCACTTGCACCAAATAATATTTCACTTGCATCAAATAATATTTCACTTGCATCAAATAATATTTCACTTGCATCAAATAATATTTCACTTGCATCAAATATTATTTCACTTGCACCAAATAATATTTCACTTGCATCAAATAATATTTCACTTGCATCAAATAATATTTCACTTGCATCAAATATTACTTCACTTGCATCAAATATTATTTCACTTGCATCAAATATTACTTCACTTGCATCAAATAATATTTCACTTGCATCAAATATTATTTCACTTGCATCAAATATTATTTCACTTGCACCAAATAATATTTCACTTGCATCAAATAATATTTCACTTGCATCAAATAATATTTCACTTGCATCAAATATTATTTCACTTGCACCAAATAATATTTCACTTGCATCAAATAATATTTCACTTGCATCAAATAATATTTCACTTGCATCAAATATTATTTCACTTGCATCAAATATTATTTCACTTGCATCAAATATTATTTCACTTGCATCAAATAATATTTCACTTGCATCAAATAATATTTCACTTGCATCAAATAATATTTCACTTGCATCAAATATTATTTCACTTGCATCAAATATTACTTCACTTGCATCAAATAATATTTCACTTGCATCAAATAATATTTCACTTGCATCAAATATTATTTCACTTGCATCAAATATTACTTCACTTGCATCAAATAATATTTCACTTGCATCAAATAATATTTCACTTGCATCAAATAATATTTCACTTGCATCAAATAATATTTCACTTGCATCAAATAATATTTCACTTGCATCAAATATTATTTCACTTGCATCAAATATTATTTCACTTGCACCAAATATTATTTCACTTGCATCAAATAATATTTCACTTGCATCAAATATTATTTCACTTGCATCAAATAATATTTCACTTGCATCAAATAATATTTCACTTGCATCAAATATTATTTCACTTGCATCAAATATTATTTCACTTGCATCAAATATTATTTCACTTGCATCAAATATTGTCTCACTTGGATCAAATATTGTCTCACTTGGATCAAATATTAATTCACTTGGATCAAATATTATTTCACTTGCATCAAATATTATTTCACTTGCATCAAATAATAATTCACTTGCATCAAATATTATTTCACTTGGATCAAATATTATTTCGCTTGGATCAAATATTATTTCACTTGGATCAAATATTTTTTCACTTGCATCAAATATTATTTCACTTGGATCAAATATTATTTCACTTGGATCAAATCTTTTTTCACTTGCATCAAATAATATTTCACTTGGATCAAATATTATTTCACTTGGATCAAGTATTATTTCACTTGCATCAAATATTATTTCACTTGCATCAAATATTATTTCACTTGGATCAAATATTATTTCGCTTGGATCAAATAATATTTCACTTGCATCAAATATTATTTCACTTGGATTAAATATTATTTCGCTTGGATCAAATAATATTTCACTTGCATCAAATATTATTTCACTTGCATCAAATAATAATTCACTTGCATCAAATATTATTTCACTTGGATCAAATATTATTTCGCTTGGATCAAATAATATTTCACTTGCATCAAATATTATTTCACTTGCATTAAATATTATCTCACTTGGATCAAATATTATTTCGCTTGGATCAAATAATATTTCACTTGCATCAAATAATATTTCACTTGCATCAAATATTATTTCACTTGAATCAAATATTATTTCACTTGAATCAAGTATTATTTCACATGGATCAAATTCAATTGCATTAAGATCAAATTCAATTTCACATTGAGCAAATTCCAATTCACTTGGATAAAATAGATATTATCTTGGATCAAATATTATTTCATTTGGATCAACTAGACCTGTAAAATGCATAGTTGGGTTCGTTCTTTCTCGACATAACCTCTCACCGTAAGGACAATACTGTTTAGAAGCACAGTTGTGTATAAACTCACCCAAGTGTGCCTCTCACTGCACACACCATTTGGTGTTGAGGTAAAGGTAGGTAACTCCACACTCGAGTTTACCACTCACTAAATGCGCGAAATGAGTGTATAACCTACCAGGAGTTACCCAACTTTACCGTTCAGTAAATATTAGATTAGACGTGCGAGGTAAAGTATGGTTAGTTCTGACAGGATCGTAGTTACCCAACTTTACCTCTTAACCCTCCAATTTGTCCATATTATTAATGTGTAAATTGATTGCACACTAAATTATGGTCATTGTCTTTTTGTTACAGAGTATAGTCTCGTATAACACATATTATATTTGTCTCTACTTAAAACTCAAAGATGCATTCAATATGAAAATTAACTTAACTATAATAAGTCTTTCGGAACACGAGGCTAAATAGAATTTATTTAAGAGTTTTTTCTTTAAGTAAAATTATTTTAATCTCAGGTAGAAGTAGATTAACAATTCATATTTCTCAATTGTTGCACAAATAATATGTGCACTAAGAGATTCACTTACATTTTATTAAACCACTTCACAAGAAACAGTATATTGAATATCACAAAAGCTTATAAGATATGATAATTTCTAAAGTATTGTTTAAGAAAATAAGCAGTACAATGTATATATTATATTTATACTCAGTGGAATTTTCCTCAGTGGAATCTTCCCAGTGGAATGTTCCGCAGTAGAACTTTCCTCAGTGGAATTACCTAGAACCGAATTATCACAGTCACTGCTACTTTTAGAGAAAACTGTATTAGTCTAGTACAAAACTAGTAATGCGAGTTTTATACTAGACCAATCTAGCCTGGAACATAACTCTGGTCTACTACGAGAGTTTGATATGCCTTTATTTAAGCTAATCCTACATTTAACAGTAGTATATGCTAGAGTTATTAGGAGGGCTTCTCGGGATAGAGGCACTTATCTATTTTTGACAAACTCCATTCGACACCGAAAGAACTAATTAATAGACTTTCTGAATTACTCCGCCATAGAAACACAACTCAACAAAATATCCTCCACGCACATTGAAAATGAGAATATTTATTGAATAAAAGAAATAACACAGTAAATACAAAAAAATTAAATTGAGTACAGAATATTCAAGCCCTTACGAAGTTTCACTCGAAACTTTTCGGGTCAAAGAACTCTTTCACCCTCACCGCTTTAAAGAATGGCATTTAATGAATTTAGAAATATAGTCTGAAGTGGTTGAGTTAATTCTGCTATTAATAATTTTACTCTTTCAGAACTCCAAGGTAAAAATTATCTTTTGCTTCATGTACAAATTTTTTCAGTTGTATAATGTTTGTAGATGAACGTATACTGATGGGTTGTGAAACTGAAGATAATATAAATAGCTTTTTCGTTGTTATAAATGAAATTAAAACAGAGTATAGGATTGATTATATGCTATTAAAATAAAAAAAACAGTGAAAAACTAAATATATGAAATATTCATATTAAAGAGAATTCGTTTTACTCATATATTTTAAATGGCGGGAGTGAGGCTGTGAGAACAAAATAATAACAGTTGTTAGGCTCATTAAACAGTTTCAATGGTGTACTCAAAAATGATACTAGATATTACAATAAATATATTTTGCCACGTTTTAGAAGAGAAAAGTCTCAATCGTCAATAGTGTTTCAAATTTCCTTTAAATATAAAAAATCAGTTTTCTAAATGATTCTAAAAGGTGTTACAGGACACATTTATTAAACTTATTGTTACAATCTATTACAAACCAAACGGTAACTAAAACGAGGAAAAGTAACAAGATATTTCTATGAGTTATAATGACAGAAATTTTGTTTTAGAGTTAGAGTACTATATTAGCCTATTATTAAACAGTGTTTCAGTGTTTGTGACTCTGATGAAAGTTTAAAATCGTGAATTTATTAAATGTTTTAAAATCCAACCATAGCTTAACTCTCACTCAGTATAGGTGAGTAATTAAGAGATACATAGATTTCTATAATTATTGTGTTATATCGAATAAAAGCGATTTTATGCTCTATGGGATATTTTTGGAAGAAAGGTACTAAGCACAGTTCAGAGAATATATAGTATCCCAGAGCTATAGGGGGAATATTACGCTTGTCCCGGTAGGCTGTGACGTCACATGTCAACAATGGTGCGTACGTTTGTACGTACAGTACAAACACAAAAGATGGCTGCAACACACCCAACTTTTGTTAAATAACGTTTTCGGTGAAATTTTTTTTAATTCCACATTACCGCATGCTATTATCCAGTCTTTATAGTCATACGGACGAAAATTAAAAAATGACTGTTGATGAAATTGCTACTGGTCTTTTTACACCCAAAATAGTAACAAATTTTTAGTCTTGAAGAAGACGATTTATTCAAGATAATTAGATCATTAGTCAGATCGGTCGCGTTGGCCGCCATCTTAATTCTCTATTCCACGTGACCCACAGCAATTCTGTTTACTATGACGTGACCTCTTGTTTACATACATGACGTCACAGCCTACCGAGAATAAATTTGAATAATACATGTAACTGGGGTACTATACTATTCTATGTACTGTGTACTAAGTTTCAAGTTATTGTTGGCTTTTTGGACACGTCCGAAAAAAATATAGTTATTATTATTCAACTTCTATTCTAATTGGTATCATGAATACCAATTGAAATAAAAGTTAAATAATGATTATTTACGTGTTTGAATATATGGAACCGTGCGATAACACGGAACTTACCCTAAAATGGGACATGTTGAATATCTGAACTAATTGGTTCTAATAACCTCGTATGGATTAGAATTTTGATGTTTTTGATAGTTACCGTGAAATAATCACAAAAATTGTCTCCGTTTTCTACCAACGGTGCTTATTTCGAGACATGTCTTGAAATAAGTACCTCTTTTATTAAAGTGATGTGTAATTAAAGCAAGACCTGCCTGTACTTTCAATTTATATTATTAATATCTTGGATGCCCTGTATAGAAGCATAAATCTTTGGGCACTTTTCCTGGCATAAATCATTGATGTGTTCAATTGTTTGTTTATTCTAAGCTGTTATATATCACGAATAGCAGCTTCCATTGCAAGGGAATATTTTTTTAATAAAAATGTTATAAGATTAGTAAAAAATCTAATCACCAATCCTACTCTTTCTATGGATTAAACTTTAAATTTTTTCTTTTATTATCTTTTCTTGTCAACACTAGTTGTTGACATTGGTCTGCAGTAACCTGACTAAAGATTGTACCTAAGTCCTAACACTAAATGAGAGACTACTCTTTAATTTTCGTGAAACTTTACAAATTCTCATCGTCACGCTATATATACTATATCTATGCTGAACGTACAAACTTACAAAACAAGGAGATGATAAAATATGGTGTAATATACTCACTTTGTCATCATAGTCGTACTCTCCTCGGTAGAAGTACTCCAACACAGCCCTCACTACTTCTACTTTGGCATTCTTGAGCTCAAAAATATTGTCAGCGACTGATGATAGGTTATTAGTTGCTTCAACTATCGCTTGATGGTTGGAGTTGGAGATTTCTTCAACTTCAATAAGAGCCAGAGAACTAGACGAAGCATCCCTCTGATCTGCAGTTTGTCTAGAGTCTTCCCTTGGACCGAATAAGTCACTGAAAATGTAGAAGAAACTAATGATAATCATGTATGACGAACAATGACAACAAATATATAATAGCAGATATCCCATTTACCACTCTAGAGCCAAGAGAAATAAATTGGGTAAACTGTTGAGATGAGTTGAGACTGGTTGTAGATGCTTTGGTGAAATGGTAATGGAGAGATGTTAAAGTAAATGCAGAGAGGTGAGGTAGAACATTATTGAAGGAAAGAGAACAGGAGGTAAATCAAGTAGCTACAGTAAATTAGAGGCTTTTACGTTCTTTGGAAGTGATGTTTGAAGAAACTTTATACCTCAACAATAACTATTTATTTGTCTATATCTCTGATTAAGCAGAAAGTGAAGGTGCAAAAATGAAGGAAGAAGAAGAATAGTTTGAAAACAGAATTATACTACAAAAGAAGATATACAATACGCATGCAGAGATATAAAGAAATAGATTTTATTTTTGTAATATAAAGTTTTTTCAATCATCACAACCAATGAGCGTAATAGCCTCTAATTTACTGCAGCTACATCATTTATCTCCTGTTCTCTTAAACTATGGATATTTAACAATTCAATTAATAGAAACGTATTTTAAACACAATGGAAACACTTCTAAACGCTATTAACCGAAAGTGTTGAAAACGACCAGCCAGAATCCTCTAGGCAAACTCTTGCGCGTTTCTTCGTCCCCTTCTCAATTAATGCTGCGTCATAATTTTCAGACACGAATTCATGTATTATTGTCGATAGAAATGACAAAAAACTACTGAGTTTTTATTCGATTATGGAGGGTAAAATTTTATTGTCCATCCCTTCATCGATTCTTCATCCGTTGTGATTCTGTTGATGGTTCCGGGTACCTGGGTTTGATCAAAGATAAAGTATGGCCAACCATTTTTAGCCATCGCAGCATGAAGCAGATTCTAGTGGATACAAGATGGTGCTCCACTCCATTGTACAAGGTTGGCTGAGCAATTCTTGGCAGGAATTCCAAGGACAAGTTTAGCAGCAGTGGCACTGAGATCTTCTGGCCAGCACTCAATTCAGAACTCAGTATCCGGAAAAAATCCCCCGGAGGAATTATCCCCCCAGAAAACATATATGTGCCCTATTTTTCTATTGATACCTAATTTTAATCTTTGACCATCAGTCTCAAGCTAAAGGCCTAATAAGAAACATCAAATTTATGAGATGTACTGTATATAGTCACTGTAGCTGTAGACTCGTAAGAGTGTAGAAGATAAAGAAGAGGCAATATTTAAATGAGTTAAATTTTGGATAAAATATCATACTGAATTTTGTTTATGTTCAATACTTGTTTAGTTAAAATCAATTTATTGCTGCATCGTTAATTTAAGTGGTAATACATATTAACTGAATGACATCGTTTGAACATTTTTGTGCCTTATTTGTCTATTGATAGTTATACCGTATATCGCTAGTTTTAATCATCTACCATCACTCTATAGTTCAATAGTTAACTAGTTTCTTTCTACTGTGTATATATAATATATATTATGTTACGTGTATGTATGGTTAATCAAATGTCATAATCACAAAAAGTATAATTGACTTTAATTTAATTTTATTGGGTAAATCTTCTACCTAAAAGTCTTTTGTAATAAAACAGTCATTTCAGGAATTTTGCTTAGAACAACTTAGTGCCGGTAACACTCCTCTGAATAATCGCTAATATGAAGATTTTTTTTATTAGACTGCGCATGTGTAGTTCATTTATAATGCTATATTAAGACCAGTTCTAGGTATTTTCCACCCCGGTATATTCCACCCCAGGTATATTCCACCCCGGTAAATTCCACCCCAGTGACAATGATCATTAGGATAACAATAAAAAGTCAAAGATTATATTTGTAGATGGCCATTTAATTGTTAAATACTGCGTAACTATGAAGAAATAACTCAGATAATATTTTGAGACAATTGGACAGTATTTAGAAGTAGCTCAAGTTAATATTTGAAACTTTATCCTACTAGCAGAAGTGTCCGATTCATCCCAAATGACACTTCAAAATTAAAAACATCACCATTTTTCTAATTTCATTTGTATTATTTTTTAACACCAAACATAACATAAAATATTGATGTAATTCATACCTTTTAGATTTAGAATCAGTTTCCTATTCATATAGTCCTCACATGATCCAATTGAATCACGAAAAATTACATCAATATTGAAGAAAACAGTAAATTACACCTCACGGGGCGAAATAATACATCTCCGCATTGGATCTTTCAAATAGCTGACGGTTAACACGTCGCACTCATTCAGTTGCAATAAGAGGTAGTTCCAAAAATTATGAACATGTTTAAACGAGTTTTTCGAACCATCCTTTTGTCCGAATGCTCCTGGTTCTCCCCTACGCATTAATGTTCATATTAAAATTATATTTTCCTTTTCATAAAATAACACTACTATTCCATGGAAACAATTAATATTTATTAAATTAAAGTTATTAAACGGAGGCTGCAGTTCGTTTCTTGGATACACATTAAATAAAACTTTTTTGGTCAAAGTCTGTTCGGCCAAGATTACGCCAAATCTACTTTCGGTTGTGTTTCGGCCAAATGTCCGTTTGGCCAAATGTCCATTGGCCATGTGTCATTCGATCAAGTGTCAGCGCACGGTATCTGTCACAGGAGAATATAGTTGACAAATATTTTAGTGTATAAATGGAAATAATTTGTGGTGATTAAACATTTTTGAGGAAAAGACACGTTAATTTGTAGATATGGAAGACGCAGAGAGCACAAAATGTCACAACACATAATTATCATGTACCGTCTTTATTATAATTTTAGGAGTTACATGTGGTGTTAAACATGTGACTTTATTGATTAAACAACCAATATTTTTTACTTGAATATTCTCTTGCTTAATGCCCTTTTCTCTATTCAAGATAAGTGGCAGGGGCGTATCTAGGATTCGGTCAAAGGGGGGGGGGGGCACTTTTAAAAAAAATTATGTTTCTGAAAAAATCTACGGATAATTTCTCAGACTGGTTTTTCTTAAACCTTAAAAATGTTTTTGAATTTGAGAAGAAATGCATCGTCCTGTACTCTGTAGTTTTCCAAAACACCTTCTTCTTCAACAGTATGTCGAAAATTCATGCTTCACTCCATGACAAGTTGAAGGGTGGCTAAATCTTACCAACTGAAAAAGTTCACAAGAGTTCGTGGTCTATAAAATGAAACTCGTTCTATTAGCAAGAAAAGCAAATGATAACAAAACCAAAAAGAACAGAAACAGTGATTCAGGAGGTGAAGAGTTTCTAGGAAGAACCCCCCAGAACCCCCCAGAACCCCCAGTTTCCCAGCAGATTTCACCGACCATAACTCAGTTGTGGAGGATCGCCAGGCAAACTAATGAAAATCCCTGAAATATCAACAGAATAAATGATAGGTATGAAGCTAAGGTAATATCTTTGTTTCCATTATTAATTGAATGGATCTAATCTTGCATGTATTTCTTGATGATGATGGCAACTTGGTAATTGTGTTTCATAACTCAGATTGCTACAGGACATTATTTGGTGCTAGTTTGTTATGCGATCTGATCATCATTTACTGGTTTGGCATGCGATCTATTTAGAATTTATTAGCAAATATAAAAGATACAGACAGGTATACGAGATACCAAATATATATAGTATTTTATTTCCTTAAATAATTATATACCATTTACATATGCTAAGCCTTATTTTGGAAATACTTCATGAAAATATCGTTCTATAAACTTCATCCTAACAAAATTATTTGAATATAAAGTAAAAATAAGCAATTAATATATGTTTTTTTTTAACTTTTTTGCATTGTGACAATATCATCTCGTCTATATTGTTTGTTTTGTATCACAGCTACTTAAAAAGAAAAATTATCTTAATTATTAAAATAAAAACAAATAAAATATATTATCAGATCACATTAACCTCCCAGATCGCATACCAAACTGGCACCCATTATTTGGCCCATACTGCATCTGGTTCTTCACTTTGGTGGATGCAAGACGGCGCTCCACCACATAGAACAAATGCAGTGCTAGAATTTCAAATTGAAAAGGTTAGAGGTCGATTCATTAGCAGAAGAACGGAAAATTCCTGGCCAGCACATGCACAATCAATATCTCAACCATTTGGATTTTCACTTCTTGGCTGCTGAACAAACTCGAGTTTATATATGAAAAAGAATATTCCATTGTGTCTCTTATATGTACAAAGTGTTTAAAGTTTCGCTGAAAGGAATAACCCGGATACCCTTAAGAAATTTGAAAGAATGTTTCGAAGTGTTATATCTATTATTTCACCTAATTATTATTTCTTATTATTGTATGCCGTTTTCTATGTTGTTGGGTGACTCCCATTAATCTTGTGATGTTCTTATATAGTCAGTCTTATATACACCTTTGAGCTGAGAGGTTGTGTTCTTATCCCTCTGGATTGCTCTTCACAGATATCTCCTGTAAAGAAGAGTTGATCCTTATACCATTACCAGACGGTATACAACATTGGCGACAAGGATAAAAGTTTCAAATCTGAATAACATTTTCAAGTGTCATTATTAATCAAGAAGAGTTTAATTACAATTGTGGAAGTGTCTGACAACTCATCCAACTGTTGTTGTCTCCTGGCTGTGTACGTAACAAGCTTGTGTACGTGTTTTTTTTCTGCCAGCTTTCACTAGTCTTCTTTGTTCTAACCACTATTCCCGAACAAATTGTTTGAAATGGCTTACTCTTTGCCAACAACATGTTCGCCATTCGATCAACAGTTGGAAACTGTATCGGAATTCTTCCAACGATTCCAATGTCAGATGTCAGAGCCTCTACATAAACACCGTAATGACGATATAAAGAGGGCGTCCATTCTTCTTAAATTCTTACCAGTATCCATAATTTCTGATCTTCAGCGAAGATTAGCACCTACTCTTCTTCAAGATGCTACGTATGATGATATCAAAGATCATCTGAATCAACAATTTTCTACTACAAAGTCTACAGTTGGTGCATCGGTGCAATTTCTTACGTGTAAGCAACAGACTGGACAAAGTTTAGAGGATTACGGTCGTAAATTAAATAATCTTGCATCTCTCTGTAAGTATCCGGCAGATTGTCTTGACAGATTGTTACGTGACATTTTCGTTGCCGGGTTATCATCTTCTGTACTTCTAACTTCAATCATTCAAGTCTGTGAGACCCTAAATTTTCGAGAAACTCTCGAACGCGCAAAACTTCTAGAAACATTTCAACAAGATGTTGAGAAAATTCATTCATCTCGAACTCGTATCTATGCAGCAACCGATTATGCTTCTGAAGATGACGAAATCAACAAGATCTATGATGATAGGAAATCTCCTAAAGAAACGTATCTTTGTTATCGCTGCGGAGCAAAAGGTAAACATTTTTCAAATGATTGTTTTGCTAAAAATCGTACTTGTCATATGTGCGGTAAATCTGGCCACATTGCCCGTATTTGTCAACAAAATCAGAAGAAACAACATTCATCTCAATCTGTTCACAAGAAAAACATTCCACATTCATCTTCTAATTACGTACATGATTCATGTTCTTGTTGCTATGCAGTCACGGAACAACCGTACATGGCTGATGAGAGTGTAAATTCTCTACAAAGCGCACACGTCTGCACAGGTGATTTCCCGCCATGAGCTCCTATTGGAGCACGCACCACTGGACACAAAGCGAAGATCTCTCCCCTCCAATCACAGTGGCGCATTCTCAAAACATACACAGCCCGTGTATGTTTCTCCTCGCAAAAGTGCTACTAACGGTCATGAACGGCAGTGTCATAACAGTTTTTCTGATTCTTTTTTAGGGTAAACGCCGTTGTAACTCCAGTAACTGTCGATCCCATTGATATTCTTTGTAAATAAAATGGTGTTAATATTTCATTCCAATTAGATTCAGGTGCTTCTATTTCGACTCTTAGTTATCATGATGCTAATAAAATAAGGGCTGTTATTACACCTTCATATCGACAAGTGCATGCTTACAATGGCGAAAGAGTGGATTTAGTAGGTGAAGCAAAAGTTCAAGTTACTCACAATGAATCTTTATTTGTTCATAAATTCTATGTAGTCTCAGACAATAAAGTAAATTTATTGGGACGTGATTTATGTAATCTTTTGAATATTAAAATTTTGCTTCCTGATAAAATAAACTTCACTAATGATATTTTGTCAGATTTCTCAGATTATTTAAATGATTCATTTTGTTCTCATGTAAATGATACTGTCAGTTTGGAGGTCTTTTCCGATGCAATTCCTATGTATTCTAAAGCTAGACAGGTTCCTGTTAAATTAAGAGATAAGTTAGACAGTGAATTGAGTAGATTGGTTACAGATGGGAAATTAACCAAAATTTTCAAATCTAAATGGGCCTCCCCAATAGTAACGGTGTTCAAACAGGACGGTTCTCTTAGATTGTGTGGTGATTTTTCTGCCACTGTGAATAAATTCTTAGATCCTGTCCAAACGCCTTTACCTACCGTCGATGACACCATTGCACGTATTGGTAAGGCCTCGGTATTTTCCAAAATTGATTTGTCCCAAGCATTCTTACAACTTCCCCTTGATGATTACTCAAAGCAGTTTACAGTAATCAATACTCCTTCAGGTCTCTTTCAGTACAATTATTTGCCTTTTGGGCTGACAGCAAGTCCAGGGATATTCCAATCCTTTTTGACAGAAACGTTGTCTCACATTGACAATTTGATCATATATCAAGATGATGTATTGATATTAACTAAAGATAATGCTTCACATAATGATGTTCTTCATAGTGTATTGACTGCTTTGAGAGACAAGGGGATTAAGATTAATATTGATAAATGCAAATTTCATTGTAGCAGTGTAGATTATCTTGGTCACGTGTTTGACGAATCAGGTGTACATCCAAATCCTAACAAAGTCAAGAGTATTCTTGATGCTCCTGAGCCAAAAGACATTAAGCAAGTTCAAGCCTTTCTTGGACTCTGCAATTATTACGCGAGATTCATTCCTAACTTTTCTCAGACAATGGCTCCTTTAATTCGCTTACTTCGGAAGAATGTCTCTTTCAAATGGTCTTCTGAGCAACAGGAATGTTTTGATGCCGTTAAGCATTTGTTCAGATCTCATGATATATTGCAACATTATGACCCTAATTTTGAACTTAAATTGGAGACTGACTCCTCATCTTATGGTCTCGGTGCCGTATTGCTAACTAGACCTGATTCTAATTCTTCGTGGTTACCTATTCAGTTTGCATCACGATCTTTGAATGCAGCTGAACAAAACTACTCAAACATTGAGCGTGAAGCACTAAGTGTTATTTTTGGATTAGAGAAGTTCAGAAATTTTCTTTTAGGTTCAAAATTCATCATATGTAATGACCAAAAGCCTTTGCATAAATTGTTTGCCAGAGATAAACCAGTGCCAACATCATGCTCTGCTCGCATACAGCGTTGGGCACTTAAATTAAGTCAATTCAATTACACTTTTCATTACACGCGTGGTCAGGATAATGTCCACAGTGACTGTCTCAGTAGGTTGCCATTACCAAACTCGGTTGATGAAGTTGAACCTTATGAGATTGTATGTACTCTAGATATGTTAGATTCTGATTATATTACTTGTAGTGATATTAAATCTCATACTGATAGTGACCCAGATCTTATTACTTTAAAACAGTATATTAAAACTGGATTTCCTACTCGCATCTCCAATCCTAATTTGATTAAATTTAAGTCATTGTTCCCTAGTCTATCTATTGCCAAAGGATGCATTATGTATCAAAATAGAGTTTTTGTTCCAGTTGCTCTGCGGTCTAAAGTACTAAAATTGTTTCATGAAAATCACCCAGGCATTGTTGGAATGAAAGCTCTTGCTCGTTCTTTGATATGGTATCCAGGTTTAGACACTGACATCACTTCTTTAGTTCTCAATTGTAAATTGTGTCAATCCGTCAGATCTAAACCTGCTGCTGCTAATATTGCATGGCCAAGTGCAACGCGACCTTGGTCACGCATTCATGTGGATCATTTTTTTCTAGAAAATAACATTTGTTTTTTAGTAATTGATTCTCTGACTAAGTATTTAGAAGTTGAAGTTGTCAAATCCACGAGTACTCAGGATACCATAGATAATCTCTCCTTAATCTTTGCTCGTAATGGTTTGCCTGATGCTCTTGTTTCGGACAATGCAACTTGTTTCACCTCTTTTGAATTTAATAACTTCTTAGTTAGAAATGGTGTAAAACACATTACTCCCCCACCTTATTCTCCGGCATCCAATGGCCAGGCAGAACGAGGTGTGAGAGTTATCAAGCACTTAATGAAGAAAATTCCTACTAATGACTCTTTCAAATATAGATTAAGTAAAGCTCTGTTGCAGTACCGCTCTGTTCCCCACAGCATTACACAAGTTTCTCCATCAGTTGCTTTAAATAACCGTAAATTAATAACAGTTAAAGATAGAATTAATCCTAATTTTGCCAGTTACAACAACAATAATGATAATATTCAACAGAAAATGATACCTAAATTTGATGTAGGAGCTAGTGTACTTGCTCTTAACTTACGGGGAGGGCAGAAGTGGTATGATGCTACTGTAATTGAGGTTCTTGGTATTAATGTATATAATGTTCAGGTTCACGATCTTAATGTTGTTTGGAAGCGTCACTCGAATCAGCTACTATCAGTGCCTGATTCTTTGAGAGACAATTCAAATAGCCAGGCCATAGAAACCCCAATTGCAGTAGATCAGCAGCGTGAACGCATTTGCAGGAACAGACGTCCACCAGATAGGTTAATGTATTATTAATTTTACTAAGTTATAAGTAAATACTGTTGTTCTATTATATGATGATAAACACACTTTTGTCAGCATGATAGGCTTATTTAAATGGAAGTGAAGTATCTATATATTCTAAAACTGGAGTTCAATTAATGTAATCTAGGCTAAGTGTGAGGGAGTTGTTATATCTATTATTTCACCTAATTATTATTTCTTATTATTGTATGCCGTTTTCTATGTTGTTGGGTGACTCCCATTAATCTTGTGATGTTCTTATATAGTCAGTCTTATATACACCTTTGAGCTGAGAGGTTGTGTTCTTATCCCTCTGGATTGCTCTTCACAGATATCTCCTGTAAAGAAGAGTTGATCCTTATACCATTACCAGACGGTATACAACACGAAGTTTGCTTCGTTCTGTCTTCAGGCTGGAGGAGGTCATTTTCAACAACTTCTTTAGAGCCACAGGAGATGTGGTTCATATGATATAGCCATATAGTATATACGACAATAAATGTTTAATAATAATACTTTCTTTTCCATCAACGTGGTGTATCTATGATGACAGTTGATGCATTAGAAGTGCTTCTAATTCGCAATTTAAAGATGTCGTTTCTGATGGAACACAGTGTGTCAGTGGTATAGTCAGAGATGGGCGGGATTGTACTTCTCAAGTACCAAGTAAAAGTACAAAGTACCAAGTAAGTACTTCAAGTACTACTTGAAGTACTTTCTAAAAAGTACTTTGAATAATTACTTAGAAGTACTTTTTACAAGTACTTGTTACTTTCCAAGTAAAAAGTACCTTCGAAAGTACAATTTTTCCCTTTATAATAAAATGACAGTCAAATTTACGACGATGTCGTTACAGTTGCTAGATGTTGCCAATTGGATTCAAGAGATTCTAATAGATTCGTTCTATAATCTCTGTAAAATCGAATCTTTTTCCCATCTAGAAATGTTTTTACGGCCCCGTACACACTAACAAACTGGATAAAAACTGTTGGATTTTAGTGTTGTCAAACAATAAAACCTAGAGTTTGAAGAGCCAGAAGATCGGTCCAACA
>CANNZV010004306.1:0-24908 GCA_947561585.1 Caprella mutica | reverse complement strand
CAATTGAAGTACAATGCCTATAATTATTTTATGATACCTAGATATTGCAACCAATATTTGCCAAACGCATATATTGAAAAGAGTCACTGTGATGATGTACTATCAGAGAAAAGAGTCACTGTGATGATGTACTATCAGAGAAAAGAGTCACTGTGATGATGTACTATCAGAGAAAAGAGTCACTGTGATGATGTACTATCAGAGAAAAGAGTCACTGTGATGATGTACTATCAGAGAAAAGAGTCACTGTGATGATGTATTATCAGAGAAAAGAGTCACTGTGATGATGTACTGTCAGAGAAAAGAGTCACTGTGATGATATACTATCAGAGAAAAGAGTCACTGTGATGATGTACTATCAGAGAAAAGAGTCACTGTGATGATGTACTATCAGAGAAAAGAGTCACTGTGATGATTTACTATCAGAGAAAAGAGTCACTGTGATGATGTACTATCAGAGAAAAGAGTCACTGTGATGATGTACTATCAGAGAAAAGAGTCACTGTGATGATGTACTATCAGAGAAAAGAGTCACTGTGATGATGTACTATCAGAGAAAAGAGTCACTGTGATGATGTACTATCAGAGAAAAGAGTCACTGTGATGATGTACTATCAGAGAAAAGAGTCTCTGTGATGATGTACTATCAGAGAAAAGAGTCACTGTGATGATGTACTATCAGAGAAAAGAGTCACTGTGATGATGTACTATCAGAGAAAAGAGTCACTGTGATGATGTACTATCAGAGAAAAGAGTCACTGTGATGATGTACTATCAGAGAAAATAGTCACTGTGATGATGTACTGACAGAGAAAAGAGTCACTGTGATGATGTACTATCAGAGAAAAGAGTCACCGGGATTATGTACTATCAGAGAAAAGAGTCACTGTGATGATGTACTATCAGAGAAAAGAGTCACCGGGATTATGTACTATCAGAGAAAAGAGTCACTGGGATGATGTACTATCAGAGAAAAGAGTCACTGTGATGATGTACTATCAGAGTTCAAAGTATAAATTATTAAGTATAAAATGTACTTAGTATACTTCAAAGTACTTTAAAAAGTACTTGGTACTTGTACTTTGAAAGTACTTTTTAATTTTAGTACTTGGGTATGTCGCTACCTCTAGTTACGTAAGAGTTTAAATCTGATTAAATAATATAATAGGGTTTAAACAGGGTTCATTGAAATAGTTAGGGAGTTTTATTAGTTTATTAATTATCTTACGATACAGATTAAGGTAGCTTACATATTAAGGGATAGATAGGGTATAGAGTAGGGATCCATATCATTAGACATGATAGGAGTCCCAATGGGAGAGTGGGTATTAACACGAGCCAATGTATATCTCCAACTGAGTGTGAGCGTCACACTCTAAGTGAGTGTTGCCACTCCACTACACTCAACTAACTAACTAACTCTCAAAGCATTGAGCACTTGCTATTTATATGCTAACTATTACAGGGTAATCACATGGACTCTACATAGCTCCCCCCTTTTCAGCCAAAGTCAACTTTGTATAATCAAAAACACAAAGTTGATTTTGCTTTTGATTATTCTAATCAAAACTCAATTCAGTTTATTTAGTTACTTAACAGGTAGGAGTATGTTCATTAAAAATTTAAATATCTACTTTCATAAAACCAAATTTAAATAGCAAGATATCGTTTGCCTTTTATCTCAAAATAATAATTGATTATTATTATAATATAGTAAAAACACATAAAATAATATTTTGATAAAAACAAATTATAATACATTAAATCCCAATTTTAGTAACCAACATCAAGGATTAAGAATACATCAGAATAATATATGCGTAAAAGAAAAGATCCTTAAAATCTAGACACTAAAACTATGTAATAATTATTCTTTTCAATCTTATCGAAATGAAATTATTTTCAAATATTAAATTTATAAAAATTTCAATTTAAATATTCACTTTCATATTTCAAGTTTATTTTTCACTCAAATTGTTCATTAATATTCAAAGTAATTTAAAATTATAAAACTTCTAATTTAAAATTACATCAAACTTTTTCATAAATATTTACGTTAAAATTTGAAATATTAAAATTCAAGTTTAAATTTATTAGTTTGTTTAAAATTTAATGATTAGTTTTCTTTTCAATTTAATTAGAATGTTCTATTGTTTTTCTATATCGTTCCGTCTATTCCCCCCTTTTTCCAAGTTTAAATTCCCGTGTTTCCATAATTTAAACTTAATGCCGCTTGTTTGGCTGCTGGAAGAAGATCATGTTAGTTTAAAAATGTTCTGTAAAAGAATATTGATAGACATGTGAATTTTAATTCGTGGGACAATTGCATTAACTAATTAAATAATTTAGTAGAATAATAACCTTGATAAATAATATTAAAAATAAATTCTACCTAAATAATTTTTCTTAAACTTAGAATGCAAATGTCCTATTTAAATAATAGATGACATGACTATCAAAAAAATTAAATAAAATTAGTGAATTGATGTTGCTGTAATTAAGATATAAAAATTTAATAACGTTCTGTAATGTAATCTTTCAATCAAAATTATCAAAATAAAAATAAAAATATGGTAATTTGATTTTTAATCAAATATAGAGAAGATTTTCGTAACTGATGTTTCAATTAGAGTTCCAAAAATAAAATAAAATGTTTTTGATTAAGATTTATATGAAATAATAATTAAAAAATATTAATCATTCATTAAATTAAAATTATCAAACGAGTTAAAAATTTATTCATTCATGTGTCGTATAATTATTTAATTTAGTCTGATTTAATGTTTATATTTCAGTATCCCCTCTTGAATTTTCTATAAGTTCGTTTTCTATGCGCTCAGCTTATGAGGCGTCACTATGCTATTTCTTTATGTGTTCAATACATACCTACAATGTACCTACATCAACTGATTGTAATGTGTATCTCTAGCGCTCAGCTGATTGTATACGTATTTTTAGTATACCTACTGCATGTGTATTTATTTCTACTTTAAATGCGTGCTACATACTATAATATAGAAGACTTAAATCTAACACAGAAATATATATGAATACTTAAAATTAACACATAATTAAATTTGTAGAGTAATAATATAATTTCTATATAAGTAATTTAAAGTAAAAGATGTTAATTTCACTAATAGAAAAGTTATTTCAAATTTCAATGTAAAGAGATGTTAGCTTTAATTCATAAATTCAAAATATTTTATTCCAATTAGTTAAATGACCGCTAATTTAATGGTAATTAATTTTTATTTATTTAAAAGATTGTAATTAAAAATGGAAATTTAATATCTTAATTTAGAGATATTTGAAAAATAAATTTTTAATTAATTAATTCAATTGTTTATCCTTTCAATTTATTTAGATCGGTCATTGAGTAGATTAATCAAACTTTAAATTAACCTTAAAATAATGCATAATAAATTCTATAAATATTCAAATAAGATTGTAGGATGTTAGCTACTTTACTAATATATTTTTAATTATGCAGTTTTGGCAAATACTGCTTGAATTTTATCATTTATTCATGTTCTTTATTTCTAATTTGGAAAATTAATTTAAAACAATAATTCAACGTTAATAATGAAATTTGAATTTTTTATTTAACTGATCATATCTTCAAAATCTTTTGATGTTCTGATTTTTTAATTTAGCAAGTCATAAACGAAAGTCTTAATAAAAAGAATAACTTTCACCAAACGCTCTTTTATACCACAAGTTAATAATCAAAATTCTTATTTGATCATGATTATTTAAATGCGAATTATTGACTAGCAGCTTGTCAACAATTCTGTCCCTTTCACGATATCATACACTCTTTCTCTTTCACACGTTCTCATATTCTCTGTGTCCGGTAGAAGCTAAACATTATTGTCGACTAAGCAATTCTAGACTGTAACTATTTGCAATTAATTTTAATGACTTATTGTTCTTAACTGAATACCAATATTTTGCAAATATTAATGAATGTTTATTAAGATGTTTAGAAATATTTAAAAAGATGTTAGTATTGAAAGATGTTAGTATTGAAAGATATTAGTATTATTTATTATCATTCTATTGTCAAGTTTGCATATTTTGCAAAGCTGTTTTGATTATTCAATAAATCGAGAACTCATTTCTCATCAATAATCAAACATTATTTATCATATAAATTGCTTCTTAGCATTCTTTTTCCCGTGAGATTCATTTCTCTCATTGAGATAAACATTATTACCTCATTTATTATTACAAAGTTCACCAAGAACTTTTCATCATTATCATTAATAATCTTAATTCGTTTTCTAAACGATTACTTCATTTCGAAATATTTCATTTCGAACGCAACAAGGATACAAGCTTGACAGTAGAATTATCAAAGATTTCGTATCAACTGCTATTTGTTCCAGCCGTAGAATATACTCTCTTAGACTTACGTACTTCAACTTATTCCTACCTCAATTACCATTTTCATCACTAGTTTGAGCCTCTTCACTTACTCACTAACTAGCCTCTTACTCCTTATATGGTAACTCCAATTATCTACCATTCTTGCCGTAGATAATTATAACTTCATATATATCATCATTATATCATATAGGTACTCCTTGACCTTTTATCATATATAAAATATTTCATTAGTCATATAGGTTCGCTTCAACCTTTGATAAAAATCATAAATCACTTAGTTCAATTAAAAACTTGGATATCTTTCATCCATTATAAATCTTATACTCTTCAAAATTATATATCATCAAAATTATCACCAAAAATAATCATCAAGCTTTCTCTCAAAGCTTACTCATTAAGCGCAAATAATCAAAATAATCATCAAGCTTTCTCTCAAAGCTTACTCATTAAGCTTATTCACCAATATTATATATATACTTAAATTGTACGTACGCTTTCACGTACCTTTTTCTTAATTACATTATTATGATTATTTACATCTCTCTCCTACGTTACTCCTTACATCACTTCTCCTTTTCTCTCCATCTCTCTTCTTCTACTCTCATCTACTCTCATTGCTTTACCTCTATCATATAGACTTATAGGTGATGAGTCTTTAATTAGCATTGAACATGTTATTGTGAACATATCGTTTGTCATCTGAACTGTCATTTTAGTGGTCCTTTTCAATTAATCTTTACTTAATTCATCAATACAATATAAAATGAAAATTCAGATTTACATATCAAAATTATAATCAATGATTAATATTAAAATATCAATTTACCGAAATATAAAATTTAGAGAAATACTAATATACTTGAAATTAAGAACCTAATTAATTGTTCTAAATAAGACTACTTATAATGCAATTTGTCCAGCACGAAAAATAATTCGTTTTATCAATATCTTCTACTCACTGTGTGTATGATTTATGTAATAGGTTTGCGAGCCGTGTTGGAGAGTGTATTTTTTCTGGTCTCTCCAACCATCAAGGGTTTGATGTTTCTTCAGGAGTTGTTCTGCTCTCTCCAACCATCATTTTTTTAATTTGATGTGTCTTCAGGAAGTGGTTTCGGATCTCTCAACCATCAATTTTTTTTTAATTTGATGTATCTTCAGGTAGTAGTGGGTTGACAGATCACGGTCAATCACAGCTAGGTCAGATGTGTTTTGCTGTGGTGACTGCGCATTCAGATTGTTTAGGTTTAATCTGATGTTTCAGCAAACAATGGTTTCTCACCGGCGACTTTTGAGTCGTTTTTGCTGATGCTTTGCTGTGGGAATTTTCCACTGATTTAGCTGATTAGCTCTTGAGTTCATACCACATTTGGCTGTTGTCAACTGGTTTTTCTTCTTCGAAGAATTAGCACACTTCGATGAATTGCGATGAATTAGCTCAGCTGTTTCAATATCAATGATATATCATTAGTTTCTCACTTTATGAACTCAGGATCACTGTTCGTTTTGAAATATTTTATCACTTTCTTTAAGCAAAGTTATCACTAGCATTAATGTTTTAACACTATTTATTTAACACTTCATTTATCTACTATTTACACTCGATGTATTTCACCGAACTATTTATTCATATAGTTTGTTCTCTTACGGAATTGAAAATGTAAATATTCCGTAATCGGGTATTTTACGAGGTATCGTTAATAGCAGGGTGCACTGTGTTTTTGCACTATGTATCACTGTGAGTCACTCACTCACTACATTAGATACAGCCTCGCTGTATTGTTTGATCAAATATTAATATCTTTGTGTCTTGATATTTCTGATCAAAAGGTTTGGCAGATCGCAAGATCATTCTTGAAGGCCAAGCGAAATTTACTTAGGATGGTTCTCACGAACCTTCTTGCACCTGTTCGATTTCGTCCACTCGTGTCCACTCTCTTGCTCTATCCCTTGTCCTCTATCCGTGTGAACTCGTTTTTGTACGTTCGTGTTCACTAATTTAGTGTTCTACTTTAACACTGAAATTAATGTGCAATATTCATTCGCACTTTTCAATCAATTATTTTATATTAAGTTTGTATCACTGAATATTTTGATTATGAATTATCACTTCACTCAATTTTTTCACTTCTTCATATCTCTTTCTCCCTCTTTTTCTGTTTTTTGACGTCAGGTTTATATCACTGATTTTTCGTCAAAAACTTTGCACGTTGGGCGCCAGATGTCGCTACCTCTAGTTACGTAAGAGTTTAAATCTGATTAAATAATATAATAGGGTTTAAACAGGGTTCATTGAAATAGTTAGGGAGTTTTATTAGTTTATTAATTATCTTACGATACAGATTAAGGTAGCTTACATATTAAGGGATAGATAGGGTATAGAGTAGGGATCCATATCATTAGACATGATAGGAGTCCCAATGGGAGAGTGGGTATTAACACGAGCCAATGTATATCTCCAACTGAGTGTGAGCGTCACACTCTAAGTGAGTGTTGCCACTCCACTACACTCAACTAACTAACTAACTCTCAAAGCATTGAGCACTTGCTATTTATATGCTAACTATTACAGGGTAATCACATGGACTCTACAGGTAACTACTTCAAGTACATTGATTTACGAGTACTTGTACTTAGTACTTAAGTACTTTTGGTGTACTTTTTGCCCATCTCTGAGTATAGTCCATAAGCTGTATATCAAGTCTAATATAGACTGATAGTTATTAACTTAATCACAATATTCAATCATTGGCTGCAGCAAAAATAATCAAAACCATTCTGCTACACTGTGTTTCATCAGATAAGGTAATTTTTTAATTGCGAATTAGAAGCACTTAAAAATAAGTTAAATTCCATTACAGATGCATCACTTTGAAGGAAAAAGAAAGGATTTTATTATTATTAAACATTTATTGTCTTATATCATATGAGGCACATCTCCCGAGGTCTTACAAAAGTTGTTGAAAATGACCCACTCCGATGTGAAGACAGAACGATGCACGGTTCCGAACACAGAACATTTTTGCATACTTTCTTGAGAGTCTTATTGTTATTTTTTGAGCGGAGATTTGAGCACATTGTATAAGAGACTCATTTGGATCTGTTTTTTTTATATATAAACTTATAAACTCGAGTTTGTGCAGCAAGTCCTTAAATTCTAGAGCTGCATTTGTCAATGTGGTCTTGGATCCACCAAAGTGAAGAAGTCGCAGGCTGGCCCAAATAATGTGCTGGAGCAATCAGAGTTTTGAAAACCATTAACTGGTAACAAGTTGCCGTAATCGTTAAAGAATGCTTGAACAATTGCAACCATTACATTAATAATTGCAACAAAGATCATTACCTTAGCATCATACCTATCATTTGTTTTCCAGATATTTGAAGTATTTTCATTCTTATTTTTTCGATGTGTTTTTGATGGAGGCAAATTAACTTCTCGTCTGTCCAAACGATTCAATTGGCAATGTTTGATGGTTGCTGCATAATCCACTCACAAAAGCGCTATTTATGCGGTTTCTGTTAATGGTCGAACTGAAGTTCAAAGATAAAAACGGAAAGTAAATGAATGTATGACGATCCTCCACCACGTGGTTTTGGTGTGGATGAAATCTGTTGAACAGCTTTTCTGAGAGAAAAACTATTGGTTTCTTCAAAGAATCTCTTCACCTCTTGAATCACTGTTTGTGTTCTTTTTGGTTTTGTTTTCATTTGCTTTTTCTTGTGAATAGAACCAGTTTCATTGAATAGACCACGAACTTTTGTGAACTTTTTCAAGTGGTAAAATTTAGCCACCCTTCCATTTATCTTGGGAAAGCATGAATTTTCGGCGTACACTTTGAAGAAGAAGGTGTTTTGGCAAACTACATAGTACAGGACGTTGCATTTCTTCTCAAATTTTTAAATTGAAGAACAATGCCAATATTAATAGGGAGATAGAAATCCCCTCTCTATGGACAGAATGACTTATACATAATACGACTTGAAGCAATTTAATTTCTCCCATTTCGCAATTTAAAAATGACAATTTTGATAGAATACAGTGTTCAAGCATGTCAAAAGCAATTAAAAATAATCAAATAATTGACATTTCTTCAATTTGGAGGATTAATCCATATATTTTTATAAATCCGTAGATTTATTTTTTAAAAATTCAGACCTCAAGAGGGGGCATCTGCCCCAAATGCCCCCCCCCCCCCCTTGTATACGTGCCTGATAAGTGGTGTGACCTATGTAAGTTTTAGGTTGAGTGCAGGATAAATAACAACTCAGAGAACTCTTCTTCACATTCTCAATTGAGACAAGACACGATACAGAGTTAAAATTTACGTAAGGAATACAGAAGAGTAAATTCTAACTGAACACGTGCTATGCAAGTAGCTGAACGGAAGTCTTGAAGTAGCGCCTCGTACTGAGAGTGCAACGGCCCGGTCGAGAGTGACCTGGGTTATCCGAAGACATCAGTTTTTATAGCATTAAAAATGAAAGGAAGGGGTGGGGGGAGACCTCCGCTACTTCTTTTTTTAAGTATTAGCGTTGTGCAAACATTTAGAGAGAGTTTCAGTGTTTAAATAAACTTTATTTCCTTTTACGAACCAAATACAAAATTTACTAGATAGTTATTATTATTAAATGGCATTGCTAACTTCTTAACAATGCTAGATTTTCAATGTCAGCTAATCAGTGAAACTTCAGTTAATTCATGTTATTATAATAGTTACAAAAATCCCAACGTTATCAACAAGATTTCTTCGCAGCTGTTACAATATACCAATCTCGAATTATCAAAATATTAATTATTATTTAATTATTAGTTAAATTGGGATAATTATTAATTTTTAGATACACACATTTTTAACGTGTTGAACATTCCTTTAAGTTTTAAGATTCTTTTTCAACATATATCACTCTTAACCGTTCATTAGTTGCATTATTCAATTATTCAAATATGGGATTTTATTAGGTGTAACTAATTTTGCACTGATCAAATCAGCACGATTTTTTTTAATGTCGTCAACTTTCCTTCTCTCTTAGGTACATTAATAATATTTAACTATTTATAATCATTTAAATTAAAATAATTTGATTGATTAAAAATAATTAACTCTAGAGTTAGATAATTATCAATCTAACATGTGGCAACACCATATTTTTCTGTTTCTTAGGTAGCCATTTGTTTTTAGATGCCTATTTTATCTAAAATATTTTATCTACATTATTTTTAAGACTTAAATATTCCTAATTTTTACTTTCAAAGTATTGTCTGTATTATTTAACACTCATTTTTGTAGATTTGCATTCATAACTAGCCCAACAATCAAGTCTATAAACTGTCTAGGATGCAATAATTTTAGTGTCTAAGAAGTGTCGTTTCAAAACTTAATTCTCAAACATTCTCACTGTGGTCATTTATATTCTTTCATCAATTAAATGCAATTACATTGAGAATTGTTTCTAAACTAGATTGGAAAATATTTCATTTTTCGATCTCCAATAATTTATCGTGTTCACGTCCATTTTATAAATTAACCATTCAATTTTTACCGTAACCCTTTTTAGAATTTATGTCTAGACAATTACCTGCATTTCCTATCTCCTGTTTATTTCTAATTGCAGGTACGTTATCTTTCTCACAAGTGTGTTAGAAATTAGTGCTAAAAATAAAATTCAGGAAAATTTCCCGCTCTTTTTTCTACAACGAAGGATTAAGGCCGTGTCAAACAATCATGTTTGAGGAGATAGGTAGGAAGATTTAAACATTTTTTTAAAAGGAAGGAAGATGATTTCTAAATCTGGTGAAGTATATCTGAAAAAACTACAGACTTTAGACTACTATATTTTGTATTAAAGTTGGGTATTTGTAAATTGAAACTCATCTGATTTATAGTTTCTCGTGCGCAGACACTTGGCCGAATAACACTTGCTCGATGGAAATTTGGCCGCAAGACAATTTGCCGAAAGTAGATTTGGCGTAATTTTGGCCGAACAGACGTTTGGACGAAAGAGTTTTATTCAATGTGTATCAATATTACGAAGTGCAGCCTAAGTTAAATTTAATAAATATTTATTAAATCTATCGAATTGAAATACATCATATTCGATACTGAAATACAGCTTTCAAACATCATATAATATGTCTTTTGAGACTCACCTGAAGTATTCACTCTGAATAGCAAGAATGCACTTATGCACAGCTATCTCTACCCCTTCAACTAACAGGATAGCGTCAGTAAAACGACCTTCGAGGAGCCTACCAATACGGCGTCTGAAGTTGTCGTAGAAAGTTAGGATAGCCATTTTCTGAAGAAAGATAAAATCAATTTAGCATGTCCATCGTCATGAAAAGATATAAAAATAATTTGCTGGAAAGAAACAAAATAATGTTGTGATACAAATTCCTTCTAAAATTGATAAACTTTTTCTTTAGAATTTAGAAAATATGCATCAAAGACTGAGTCAAAGAGTGTGTTGGTTATTTTAAGATACATTCTTTACCTACAAAACAGTTACACGTCTACTGAGAAATGAGTGACAAAAAGGTGAGACAGTTTCCACCATTTCGCATTCTAGCTTTTGGAAATTTAATGAAGTTTTATACCCTACTTTGAATTATGGACAAATAAAGTAACGAATTCATCAGAACCAGCTGTGTGTCCTTGGTGAACCCCTTCTTTGATGAGAGATATTGAATAGAGAGGTACAAATTGAATATAATAATGTTCTTATTTCATAAGTATATAGATTTTAGAAGAACGAATACGTGATTCATCCTACAGATATTTACTTTCTTCAATGTAGTTGAAAAATTGGATAATTCCCAGTTAAATCAAGGTTTTTTCTTTGCAGAAAATGTAGAGATTGTGAAGTTAATTACAAACACCGGTAACTCGTTCAAAGAGGTACACTTTACGACTCAACACCACCAAAAAATTATCTACACAGTGAACCTAAATTCAAGAACCTCTATCTTAAATCTGATTAGATAAGATAATGTGAAGATGCAACGGGTAACGCAAAGTTAGATCTAGGAACTCAAATGTACACAAAAAATAGTCATTATTAAAAATTCATACCAGGACACAGAATACCTATGTGAACTTTGCTTCGTATAATAGATTTTAATAATAAAAGGTATTTAATTAATAATTATAATATATTATATTTAATTAATGATCATATATTAATAATAGTCATAATGTATATCAATGATTTACCTAATGTAGGTGCCAATGCTAATTTTACCTTATTTACCGATGATACCACCTTTACCTGTGCACGTTTCGACTATTCCCAATTATTATTGAATGCTAATTGAGGTGCAACAATAGGCTTTCTGAGATGCTATAAACTTAAATTTTCTAATCGTGTAAATCTTTGTGTTCAAGTTATCTAATATGTCAGGTATATTGTTCCGTGCTAGTCGATATTTATAAAGGATTTTTTTTTTACTTTAATATATGCTCTAGTAACTCTAATGTATCCTTATCTTTTATACGGACTTCTTGTGTTTGGTGATGCAGCTAATGTCCAGCTACACCGGGACACCCTCTCATTATAAATCAGAAGAGGATTATTAGAATCATTACATTTTCGCACTATCTTTACTCTACTAAACCAATCTCTGTGAAAACTGAATATGAGCATTCAATGATTTGTTTAACCCATTCCAAGCGGCCTAACTATATATAGACGCACCGAAAATTGGTTCCATTTAGCGGAGCGTCTATATATAGTCGCGAATTTTTTTTGCTTTAACAGTCTAGCGGCAAGGTCAATATGTAGACGGTGCTTAGAAATATGACAAGTATTAACGTGTAAGCACAAAATTACCGGTTATTGTGCAATAATGCAACCTTTAGCTCATTACTTGAAGAAATGTTAAAGAGAGGAGGGGGTAAAGGACAAACTGTATGTTGAGTGTTGACTGTTGAGTACACAGAACATTGAATAAGAAGAAGCTCAGATCAAACGTGTACTCAGTCTTAAAAATTCAACCAATCACGTCCATTGATCGCTGACGTCACTATAAACGCTCTCTCGTAAACAGTTTTGAACGTGCATTCTACCTCAGCTCATTATCTTTACTAGGAGCCATATCTTCCTACCAAATTATGTACACGATTATCTATCTATATTCTATAGCCCAGCTAGGGTAGTGTGGGGCAACGCGCCCCCCTTTTTTTCAATAACATATAAAAATGGAATAGCTACTCTTGAAATTATTCTGATAGTCTAGAATTGTTCCCTTATTAGCTGACTTCATTCTGTACAGGTTCCATTGAGATATTCAAATTATTAATTGAGATATAGGAGTTTTTCTGAAAAAACTGAATGGGGCCCATTGCCCCTGCCTTGGGGCAATGGGCCTACCCACTTGGGGCAAGAAGCCCACCCATGGGCCCTTTACCCCACTTCTATTTTATTTATCTAACAGGGAAGTAAATCAACATAGAAGTATAAATTCCTTTTAATAATACAAAATAAAGACTAAAATAGGATTAAAATATCACATTTTCTTTAGTAAATTAATGTTATAAATCACATTTCCTTTGGTTTGTTAAACAAATATAAACAATAATTACCTTATCAAATATAAAATGTTATAGCTAATGAAGCTGAAAATAAATGACACTTGTAAATAATATTCCTTCAAAATTATTTTAATGAAGTTCATTCACTATCGCAGTTTTGGCAAACATATCCACGATCTCCCGAAGTACACTCTTCATGTCTTCATGTGCCCATATCAAACATGAAACACATTGGATCCATTTTTATCTTGACCGACTGTTGGCAAATGGTTCACCACAAACAAAACAAGGCCATTCTTCATCTTCTAAACTGTCATTCGAGTTAACTATTTTCAATTGACGAGTAGCCTTCTTCTTTTTCATTCTCTGCTTTGTTATCTTTCTCTTGCTTCTTTTCTTCTAATATATCTGCTTTGATGGGGTTGAGATGCACTTTCACATCGCCTCGTCCTTTTTCTCTCATTAACACACTTAGGGACAACAATTAGTTGCCTCACAATAGTCTCAGATGTTTCATTCGAAATATCCTGAGTGTTGATACTCTCATCTGCATTTGAATTCTCTGAATTAGAACGAAGGTTTGGAAAGTTACGCAAAGCAAGAAGTTGACATCTCGTGAAAGGCTCAATTTCCTAATATCTTTTGTATTCTGTCTGAACATGCTCCTCTCCATGTCTTTAATACAAACTACAATAGCCAGTTCTAATTCATTACTGAGGGAGTTATTATAACGTCCTAAACGTGACGTACCAGGACTTTATTACCTTCGCAATCTTACGGAAGGTTATATTTTCATTTGTCTCTTTGTCGCCGTAGAGTCTTGGCTGATATTTTTAATCGTTTGCTGATTCCTCTCACAAATTCGCCACTTCTTATCTCTGCCAACACTTCTTGTAAATCACTTTCAGTATACTGCATTTTATCCGATTTTCATTTATAATTGCGAACCATTTTTAATCTGGAATAGGAGAGCTAATATATAAGTTTGAACCAATAATTTAACTGTTGGGGCAATGGGCCTCACTAGGCCCATTGCCCCGCATAGCTACTGGGCTCATTGCCCCAACAAGCATCAGAGAGTTTTTATGGAGATAAAATTTCATGTGAGCATTCTTAACATCTGTTAACGCATCAAAACATTCCTAATACACTCTATTTACATTATACAGGCAATATGGATCTGTCAGTTTGTTTATTTAAGTGAAAAAATGATATTAAATTTATTTGAAAAGTACCTTTTACGAGTAAAAACCAACATATAGCTATAACTTACCTCAACAACCTCACTCATCAAAGTGTTGTGGCACACCGAGACGCTGTGGTCACTTACAATATTGTCATACGCGTGCACCAAGTTATTACACATAGTAAATGAATAAATAGGGGGAGTACTAAGCAATAATAAACTAATCTTTTTTGCAACAAACACAAACTGACACCATTTCGGTTGTAATACGCATTCAAAATAATGGAATAAAACAGAACTGGTGAAACGAAGCCACTGATTGGCTGAGCGGCTCTAGTCGAAATGACGTCACTGTAAACGGCACTCAAATAGAATAAAAAGTGTTTATTTCGACGAATGCAACCTTATGTTAAAGTTTGGCAATAAAAGTGTCGGACACCTTGTAGAAGTATTTATACACATTGTTGAAAAAGAGAAGTTTCTTTTATTTGTAATATCGTTAAATAATACTAAAGCTTATAATGGTGAACCCTAACTACTTTAGTATTATTTATGATGCCACAACCGTCTCAGATAGATATTGCACATATCAGCTGTGGATAAAACATAGAATAACAGGTAGTAGAAAGAATATCAGAGGACACAGTTCACAACCTACGCATCACACCAACCACACGTACGTGATAGTTTCCTTGTTAAAATATTAATGTGATTATTACCCAGTAATTATTTAAAATGTTGGGCCAACGTTAGCCCAATTCAGAACGAAACTCTGGGCTAACGCTGTCATGCCGGTCTCGGTGTATTGGGCCAGCGAAGGCCCGACGTTGGCCCACCTCACGGATGTCCACCGGCCCTGAACAGTATATGCACGTATAAACGACTTACTGGTACCGACAATACTTAACGTTGCCAATGCCTGTATCGAACCGACGCCCAATTATATATCTAATATGCTTCGAAACGATATCCACTCGTATCCAATAAATAAATAAATTCAAGAATTAAAATTGAACATTCTTACTTTATTGGATATAATAATACTTAGGTTAGGTGCATATCAATTTAACTAATATTTTATAATATTAATTACAAATTAAATGGGAAGAAATGAAGTGATGTGTCTGGGCATCGACCTGCAACCATGGAGCAACTATCCTGCTGTCACCTGCACCTCTGTCATTGTGCCACCGTGGATACATTTTACTAAAGAAAATTTTTGTGAATTTAACTATATTGGCAAGCACCGCTTTTATAACCAAAATCACATCTTATTCTTATTACAAATTGTACATATTTGTAATAAGAATTGTTTTGTTTTTATATAGAATCGTAACTCCTTAAAAATATCATTCTCTATGAGTTCAAATTAAAGAAAATATTTTGAGGCCACGACTCAGAATAAAGATGAAAGCTCTGTGATGAAAGTTCAAAGTAATGAATGAATTAATTAATTAAAATTTGACCATTTGAGCTATATTTCTATCCGACTATAACAGACGATAGAAAATATGATACTCATAACAGCTTCTCTATAACTTTTTACACGCATCGGATACACATCGTTTTTATATCTAGATTTACGCATCGTTTTCATATATAATATAGATTTCGTTACTAATTTTCGATGTATTAAATTATATATCGATTCGACATCTAAAAAAGAAGGAGATGTATGATGTCGATTTCAGGTTTTTTTCATGTATCGATTAATATTAATTAATAAATTTACACATCCGCTGTCCTAGCTTTGAATTCGACATACAGTGTTTGCAGTGGCTATACACGTGAAGACAACAGTTATACTTCTAACAATGTAGTAACTGGCTAATAACTGTCATACAAATACATTTTACAGATCAGGTCAGGAAAAAAATAGAACAGTTACCTATTCAAACTCAAACCAATATTTTTTTACTCACGCTGTTTTAACCAAATAATATTATTTTTATTTAAAATTAAATAGAAAGTATAATTTTCAATGTGAATAATTATTTCGAACGAAAAATAAAGATATACTTAATTGAGGACATTCAATTGGCTATTTGGTGTGATTAAAGTTGGGAGAGATCGTTTACATCTAACCTCTCTGATTGTCTGGCGATAACTGCCAAATAGAACCAGTAGAGTTGTATAATAAATATACTGGTACATCAAAAAATCACTGGATTGGTTAACCAATGTTTTCCTCCATTGGGCCAGTGTTGTTTGGCAACCGTTGGCCCAGTGTCGTTTTCATTGCATTGGCCCAGTGTGTAATAACACCTGCGAACCAATGCCCGATCGTGCCTTTACTTTGCCAGCGTTTACCGACATTGGCCCGATAGTGCAATGTTATCAGGGAAGATGGAATGAATTCGAATATAACACCATTTTCCTCCAAAACCATCACAACTTTTATAAACTTAAAAGAAAGGTACAAAAACTTCATTGATCATATCCAGACAGCAGGAATATGCATTCCTAAAACAAGCAATACTACAAGAACCAAACCAAACCTCTGATGGAATGTATATTGTACACAATTATGCTGAAAGTGTAAACAATATCACCGAAGTTAACAAGGAACAAAACATTTTGCTGACAGACAGCTAGAGCTCAATACGTATCACATCAAGGCAATAAAACGAGAATCATAGAAACAATATATTAGCTAAATCAATATAGATACTCTTATGTCCAAAGTATGGACAAAAATCAGAAAGAATAACCAGAAAATACCCTGTTCACCACCCACCTATACTGAAGGTGAACAACCAGCTACTAACAAATACTGCCATAACCAGTTAAACCCTTGCTGCACACTTTTCATCAGTTAACAGTAATAGCAAAATCCCTGACAATGTCAACATGAACAGAATTTTTACAGAACAAACAGCTCAATACTTCACCAACCCGCCAACCAACCAAATAGAAGAATAGAACATTCAAAAAATATCAATCTATGAACTCAGTATAGCTCTCGAATCCTGTTCATCAGACTGCCCGTGATGAATTACTTCAAAAAATGAATGAAATTTGACTATCCAGAATCTTTCCGGATGACTGGCGCACAGCCATTGTTCTATCCTTTCCTAAACCATGGTTATCAAACTCGCAATTCCATTTCAATCCAACAATAATACCTTGAACCTTCCAAATTATAAGACTTGTCAAAGTAATATGGAATAATAATAAGTCTTTAAAAAGGTACCGATAAATATCACATGAAATGCAATTCATTTAATATTTAACTAGCTATTTAAATCTGAAATTTAATTCGTTCAATTTAAGTAGTTATCTAATTCTGCACATGAATTAAATAGTTAACCCATGAATTAAATAGTTAAAAGTAAACTGTTTAATTCATGAGTTAACCCATGAATTAAATAGTTAGAAGGATACTCGCACTCGACAGAAAGCAAGACGTATTTCCGTCCGGAACGCAGACTCCCTGTCAACACCTTTTCCTGTAATCGCAGGAGTCCCACAGGGCTCGGTACTGAGCCCAACCCTGTTCAACATCATGATTAATGACCTATTTGATGAAATCCCAATTGGAGTCCATCAATCCCTATATGCAGACGATGGGGCCCTCTGGACCTCCTCCTCAGACCTGAACGAGGCACTCACCAAAATGCAACTGGCCATTGACTCCATCTCAGACTGGTCCCATAAATGGGGTTTAACAATATCTCCAACAAAGACAAATTCAATCATCTTCACGAACCGGCCTACCAACTCACCACCAAATTTGCGCATACTGGACAACACCATAAACTATGTAAAATCAATAAGATATCTGGGAATGGTGTTCGATAGCAAATTAACTTGGAACAAACATATAGCGGGACTACAGGCTAGATGTGTGAAGGACCTGAATCTGCTGAAGATCATATCATTTTCTCGATACAGCTCCAACTATCTGATCTTGAAGCACCTCTATTTATCACTCATCCTGCCCAAACTGGACTTTGGCTGTATGCTTTTTGCATCTGCCGCCAAGTCACACCTCACCAAGCTAGACCGAGTACAATATGCTGCAATTCGCACTATTCTAAGTCTTCTGAGACCCACTCCTACGAGAAAACTAGAGGCGGAAGCTAACATCACCCCTCTTTCCATCAGACGACGCCAGTTGCTTCTACAGTATGGATGCCGCACGGCAACCATAGAAAATCACCCAGTGGCCTCATTTATCTCTTCGCACCAACCTGTTCCAGAAAACCTCCACCAAAGATACATCTTCCCAGTTTTTGAACAGTTGTTTTCAGAATTGAGAATAGCAGACATAGAAGAACAGCTACCTCCTTGTATCCCTATGCCACATCGTTACAGAACTGAGGACCACCCCATCTACTCAACCCTTGCTAAATCCTCCAAACAAAACCTCTCAAACCCTCAATGGAGAGCCCTATACTTCGATCTTGTAGGAAACAAATATCCATCCCACACTCTCGTCTTTACTGATGGCTCCTTGACAGCTGAATCAGTTGGCTGTGGAGTCTGGTCAACTGAATTCTCACTGATGGCCCGTCTTCCGCTGTACTCCTCTATATTCACAGCCGAGCTATATGGAATTTATGCTGCCATAAAATTCCTTTCCACAAAGACCGGCAAATTCCTTATATTAACTGACTCTCTCAGTGCAATTCGGACCCTTCAAAATCTCTCCTTTTCCACACATTTTCTTGTTTCTTGGATAGCTATGTCTTTTTTGCCGAATATGCCTTCTAAATTCACCTTGGAGTGGGTACCTAGTCATGTTGGAATTCCAGGAAATGAAAAAGCAGATGACCTAACTCTCAGGGCCCGCACTCTGAACAAAATCACCAAACTGCCAATGTCCCATGATGAAGTGAGATGTAAAATCGGCAAGATCTACCTGGATGTCTGGAAGGATATGTGGCACCACTGTGACCAGAGTCTGACCTGCTTTAAACCCCATATCGGAGCCACCGCCTTCTCTAATGCTCCTCGTCCCCTACAAGTAGCACTCACAAGAATGCGCATGGAAGTCACACAGCTCAGCCACGGCCACCACTTCAAAGGGACAACCAAAAAGCTATGCAGTACATACCATACATCATTAACTCCCAGGCATCTCCTGATTGAATGCCCACAGTACGCTCAAAACCGAAGGGAAATCCTGAGACACTGCTATACACACAGGAAACCTGTGGAAATACTGTACCTTCTGTCCCCTGCATTCCCTGTCGATATCCTGGAGGAGTTCCTGAAAGAAACTGAACTCCAAAATGAGATCTGACAACTGCTATGAAAATAACACAAATCATTCCTGGCACTAGGACCTTCATGGGTGATGTGCAGAAAACCACAAAGTAAACCACAAAGTAAGTCGACAGAAATACCGACAAAGAAAAAGAAGGTGACGTCACTTGGAATACGATTTCGGATTTCAGGGCTCTTGCATTGTTTACTTTGAGTCTATATCTAACAGTCTAACTAGTTACTAGTCAGCTATAATGCCTATTCAATGCAGTGTATTTGATTGTTCTAAAAAAGAAAGTAAACAGTCTAGGTAGTGTTAATTTTTTTAGATTTCCAAAAGATATTGAGCTAAAGAGACAATTTATGGCGAAGTGTCGACGCAGTGACAAAGTAAATACAGATAATGCTCGTGAATGCTCTCTTAATTTTGAGCCAGAGAATTTAAACGAAATTTGAAGTATTAACTTTTAAATATCTCTGTGCCTGCCCAACTAAAATCAATTGAAGAAGATGCAGTTCCTACCTTGCTCATACCTTCAGCATCTCTTCTCTCATCTGTCACTCAAAATGCTGCTCTTGCTCCTCCACATTCCATGATTCCTCCACTAAACGTTGTGAGTTTAAATTGCCATTATGATTGTATTATGTTCATAAGTATAACTTAGGTACCTAAATTAAATTCCCATTCTAGGCTAGGTACCTAGCTACCTACCCTATAGTTCCAGACTAAAGAATTTGGAACATTTTCCCAAGACTCTGTCCTCTGAGACAAATCTGAGCCCAATTTTAGAAATTAGAGATCTTGGAGAGAGTTTTTGAATTAAATCCTATGTTACCATTAGTTTAGCTGAGGGAGATTTTGAATAATTTCCTATGTTACCATTAATTTAGCTCTCCTTGATTCTGAATCAGCTGCTGAGAGTGAAAGTCTAAGTCTGAGAGTAGATAGATACCTAATTCTATATCAATTTAAGTCTCTGCGAGTCAGGATGTCTTATCATTTATGCAGAGTGGCCTTTATACGGTATATCTATCTAGTCAGAAATTCTGAATATGATTGGAGCCTGGACGGTTGGACCAAGTAATAAAGTAGGTATGGTAATACCCAAGTAAAAGAGTGTGGCTCTCAGACTCGCCATTTCTCTCACCAGCTCTCCAAAAATGACCACAATTTTTTTCCAAAATAGGCAATTATTGATAAATACTTTCCAAATTAACATTACAACATAGGAGATAATTAGATATTTCTCTCCATTCAAATGGCAAGAAAGGTGATGCTTTATTACTTGTGGTAATACTAGCCAATAAATTGGCTATTAGTCCAGACTGACAGACTCCAGAGTCCTCTTTTGGGATTCTCTCTATTTTTGGATGGCTAGTTTTTCTTAATTTTCTCCTAGGTTTTTCAGGTATATTAAAAAATGTAACATTGTTTGATGTTGCCATCATGTTTGTAGTTTTGTACATAGCTATATACTAAATTAGATTTATTATATAGCTATACATACTACATAGTATCATTTGCCATAGAAGTTTTTTATTCATTTTTTACTTCCTATCTTCTGTTTGTCCATCTTGCCTTGTGTACTTCTTATTAAATTGTAATATGTATTTATCAGATTTAAATTTCTTTATTTATCAGATATACCTATTCATCATAACTAATTAAATCTCTTTTCTTACAGGTTCTGCTCTCTCCAGGGAGGATAGATACAAGTGCAGATCAAAAAGGAAAGTGGTGGAAGAGATGACTGCTTCACAACCGCCAGGTAGCTAACTAATTCATCATCAATGCCTTAATTCATTATGTTATATGATATTAAATTGAGCCTTTTACATGCTAATTGCTTGTTTTTCTTATTAGCTATACAGAGTCTGAACTTTAAATAATTTCAAGTTGTGTAAGAGGCATCCTATTTTTCTTTTACCTTCATCAATAGCTACAGCATCAATTTACTTGATGTTATTTTTTTGCTAAATAAAATGACCCCTATTCTCCTATATGACTGATACTCCTATTCTCTGTTTGGTTTATTTAATTTTTACTTCAAAAATTGATTTTTAGTGTCATTGGTCTAGGGCTTTGATTAATTTTAAACTTTTATTGGGCCATCATATTTGTTTTTATTATTGACTATAAATATATATTCTATATATTGTTACAGAAGAAGAGTTCCAGCCCAAACTCAATGCTGCGTGGGATACAGCAAAGCTGCTGATTGGTAAGTATCTTTGCTCTTTTCAAATTATATAGCTACTCTGACATTCAAAAAGTCAAGTTGGCCAAAAAGTGATATCTAGCTACTACAGCAAGTGCATTATCAGACGCAATGTTACTGTCCTCACTTATGTATCAAAATATTATTAATTACCTATGCTTTTTATTTTTGTTTCATTCTTAAATTGCAGTTTCTAATTATTGATATACCAACAGATTCCGCCTGTGATGGATATCATGCAACAGAAACTTCCAAGCAATGCAGACAGCACAAACTTTAAATATATAGTTCCCAAAGAGGTTGTCCAATTTTATTTGAGGTGTAAGATTTACTTTCGTATAAAATGTTTAAATAGAAAGATAATTCAAGATAAAAGAAAGACACAGAACAAGTTCTTCATTATTTCATTAATATTTTTTTAATTTAACTATAAAAATATGTATTATTATTTTTGTTAAAATTGTAATTGTATTTTTTTTTTAAGATATATATATTATAAACCACAATATAAAGTTAATATGGTTTTCATTCATTCCTTAATTGAAGAAATCCGCCGACAAATATTAATTATACAGGGTGATTCAAAAAAGAGGCAACCGGGTTTTTGGATGATAATATTTTCCGCACTATTCGAGCCACATTTCAATGTTTTATTGCATCATGAAGATATTTTTTTTCTATTAATTATTAAGTTCATTTTAATTTGTGACATCGAACAATAGTGTGGCATCAATTACAATAAAGTTGGGCCAAAAATATAATCCCGCAGAAAAAAGTTCATAAAACAGACAAATCTCTTTTCAATATTCCTTTCAAACAAAAATAAAATGCACAAACTTAAAATTTGAACTGCTGATCGTTTAGAAACATATTATTCAATTATTAATTTAAATCTCATTGTCCTTCCATCATTCAATTATGAAATAAACATGCGCAGAGAGAAGTCATCAGTGTGTGTTAGATTGTGATCGCTTAGTGAGGTGTTCCATCAACGATTGAAAGAAATTGGACAAGATACTGATTGGCCAACAGATTTAAAACAATGTTAATTTTTTCTGGGGGTTACATAAAGAATAATTTATTTACTTAAGCTCCACGAAATATTCGTGAATGAAGAGCAACATAATTACAGACTTTGAAGAACTAAGGAAAAATCGAAATATTATCAGCAGGTCTGTACGGGCAAGGAAAACCAGAACAGAAATTTGCACAGAGAGAAATGGAGGGTACACGGAAGGACATGGAGATTAGACTTAATAATTGAATAATATTTTATAAACTTCTTAGCGGTATAAATTTTAATTTTATGGTCATATATTTTATTGTGGTTTGAAAGGAATATTGAAAAGAGATTAGTTCTACATATTTTATAAACTTTTTTTATGCGGGATTTGATTTTTGACCATCTTTATTTTAATTACTGTCACACCATTATTTGATTTCACAAATCAAAATGAATTTATCAATTAATAGAGAAAAATATTATCTTCATGATGCAATAAAACATTAAAATGTGGCTCGTATAATTCGGAAAATATTATCATCCAAAAACCCGGTTGCCTTTTTTTTTAATCACCCTGTATATATTTCACCATATCGATTTTATCTTGATAAATAGTTCATATACCTACATTTTTATATTAAAATTTACTCTCTATAGTTCTGCAATTCCAATCATTGTTGGAGAATACACAATCGATCGTAGTCGACACAAATCCAATTATTATTGATTATCATCTGAGCCATGAGTTAAATAGTTAGAAGCAGGATACAGTAACATAGGGTATGGTAATCAGCTGATTAAATCTATAGTTTGACGTGACCACCGGGTGACTCAAAATGGCGACTCTGACCACACTTTGAAACATGGGAAAACCTACTTAAACTTAATCACTTTTAAATTGAATTTTTTCTTATCAATTACTAACTAGGCATTGGTTAAACTGTATTTCCATTATTTTTTTCCTTATTTGTTATTCATTGGAACTACAATTTAGCAGTTAACTAGCACTAGTTTAGGCTGCTAGGTAGCATATGTTCAAGACCCTATTTTTTATAGATAAGTAAAAGAAATGAACAATTAAAACACACCTGAATTATATCTATATATTCAACTTTGAGGTTCAATCACCATTTTCGCTTTTCTTTTGTACGAAACCCTTATAAAATGACTTTAAACTTCTCGATATTAACATGCAAATACGAGGAATTATGAGCCGCTCGGTCACAAACAAGGAATGTGTTGTTGTGGTGACGTCATATTTTTGTGTCGTCTGCTAGGTACTATACCTGATTATGTTCTTATACCTTGGTTAGAAGGATACTCGCACTTGAAACTGGCGTCAAAGTGTGACGTCACTCGAGCGACTCATGCGTCACCTGGTATACAGATATTCGAATCGGAAATATTTCGTTATAGATCTTCATGAAATAACTTTTGATTGCTTGGTCAAATATATAATTAAATACATCGTAAATGTTAACATATAATTATATATATACCTTATACTGAAATCATTCATTAAATTTAGCTCAGATCATGAATTAAATAGTTAAACTATTTGGATCTTGTAAAGATCATGCTCCCCATATGTTATTGGGGTGCATGATCTTTACAAGCTTTTCACTGGGGTGCATGATCTTTACAAGGTTATACTGGGGTGCAAGATCTTAACAAGATCCAACTATTTAACTCATGGCTCGGATGATAATCAATAATAATTGGATTTGAGTCGACTACGATCGATTGTGTATTCCTCCAACAATGATTGAAATTGCAGAACTATAGAGAGTAAATTATTATATAAAAATGTAGGTATATGAACTATATATCACGATAAAATTGATATGGTGAAATATATATAATTAATATTTGTCGGCGGATTTCTTCAATTAAGGAATGAATGAAAATTATAGATCACTAACTTTATATTGTGGTTTATAAAATTATAATATATATCCTCAAAAACTGCAAGTAGCATTCAAAAAAAGGAAAATGATGAATTTCCATGATAAAAATACAATTTTAACAAAAATAATAATAATACATATTCTCATAGTTGAAATAAAAAAATATTAATGAATTAGTTTGGAGAATTTGTTCAGTCTTTCTTTTAAATTGAATTATCTTTCTATTTAAACATTTTATACGAAAGTAAATCCTACACCTCATATAAAATTGGTTAACCTCTTTGGGAACTTTACATTTAAAGTTTGTGCAGTCTGCATTGCTTGAGGTTTCTGTTGCATGATATCCTTCACAGGCGGAATCTGTTGGTATATCAATAATTAGAAACTGCAATTTAAGGAACAAAAATAAGAAGCATAGGTAATTAATATTATTTTGATACAGAAGTGAGGACAGTAACATTG